>JAXIVJ010003969.1:0-88037 GCA_036785665.1 Chirona hameri | reverse complement strand
CTACCTTACTACCTCTGCATTACCTACCTTACTACCTTTGCATTACCTACCTTACTGCCTCTGCATTACCTACCTTACTGCCTCTGCATTACCTACCTTACTGCCTCTGCATTACCTACCTTACTGCCTCTGCATTACCTACCTTACTGCCTCTGCATTACCTAACTTACTACCTCTGCATTACCTACCTTAATGCCTCTGCATTACCTACCTTACTGCCTCTGCATTACCTACCTTACTACCTCTGCATTACCTACCTTACTACCTCTGCATTACCTACCTTACTGCCTCTGCATTACCTACCTTACTGCCTCTGCATTACCTACCTTACTACTTCTGCATTACCTACCTTACTGCCTCTGCATTACCTACCTTACTACCTCTGCATTACCTACCTTACTGCCTCTGCATTACCTACCTTACTGCCTATGCATTACCTACCTTACTGCATCTGCATTACCTACCTTACTACCTCTGCATTACCTACCTTACTGCCTCTGCATTACCTACCTTACTACCTCTGCATTACCTACCTTACTGCCTCTGCATTACCTACCTTACTGCCTCTGCATTACCTACCTTACTGCCTCTGCATTACCTACCTTACCGCCTCTGCATTACCTACCTTACTGCCTCTGCATTACCTACCTTACTGCCTCTGCATTACCTACCTTACTGCCTCTGCATTACCTACCTTACTGCCTCTGCATTACCTACCTTACTACCTCTGCATTACCTACCTTACTGCCTCTGCATTACCTACCTTACTGCCTCTGCATTACCTACCTTACTACCTCTGCATTACCTACCTTACTGCCTCTACATTACCTACCTTACTGCCTCTGCATTACCTACCTTACTGCCTCTGCATTACCTACCTTACTACCTCTGCATTACCTACCTTACTACCTCTGCATTACCTACCTTACTGCCTCTGCATTACCTACCTTACTACCTTAGCCTCTGCATTACCTACCTTACTGCCTCTGCATTACCTACCTTACTACCTCTGCATTACCTACCTTACTGCCTCTGCATTACCTACCTTACTGCCTCTGCATTACCTACCTTACTACCTCTGCATTACCTACCTCACTACCTCTGCCTCTGCATTACCTACCTTACTGCCTCTGCATTACCTACCTTACTGCCTCTGCATTACCTACCTTACTACCTCTGCATTACCTACCTTACTGCCTCTGCATTACCTACCTTACTATCTCTGCATTACCTACCTTACTGCCTCTGCATTACCTACCTTACTGCCTCTGCATTACCTACCTTACTGCCTCTGCATTACCTACCTTACTGCCTCTGCATTACCTACCTTACTACCTCTGTATTACCTACCTTACTGCCTCTGCATTACCTACCTTACTGCCTCTGCATTACCTACCTTACTACCTCTGCATTACCTACCTTACTTCCTCTGCATTACCTACCTTACTACCTCTGCATTACCTACCTTACTGCCTCTGCATTACCTACCTTACTACCTCTGCATTACCTACCTTACTACCTCTGCATTACCTACCTTACTGCCTCTGCATTACCTACCTTACTGCCTCTGCATTACCTACCTTACTACCTCTGCATTACCTACCTTACTGCCTCTGTATTACCTACCTTACTGCCTCTGCATTACCTACCTTACTGCCTCTGCATTACCTACCTTACTGCCTCTGTATTACCTACCATTCTACCTTACTGCCTCTGCATTACCTACCTTACTACCTCTGCATTACCTACCTTACTGCCTCTGCATTACCTACCTTACTACCTCTGAATTACCTACCTTACTGCCTCTGCATTACCTACCTTACTACCTTACTGCCTCTGCATTACCTACCTTACTGCCTCTGCATTACCTACCTTACCACCTCTGCATTACCTACCTTACTGCCTCTGCATTACCTACCTTACTGCCTCTGCATTACCTACCTTACTGCCTCTGCATTACCTACCTTACTGCCTCTGCATTACCTACCTTACTACCTCTGCATTACCTACCTTACTACCTCTGCATTACCTACCTTAATACCTCTGCATTACTTACCTTACTGCCTCTGCATTACCTACCTTACTACCTCTGCATTACCTACCTTACTACCTCTGCCTCTGCATTACCTACCTTACTGCCTCTGCATTACCTACCTTACTGCCTCTGCATTACCTACCTTACTACCTCTGCATTACCTACCTTACTGCCTCTGCATTACCTACCTTACTGTCTCTGCATTACCTACCTTACTGTCTCTGCATTACCTACCTTGCTACCTTACTGCCTCTGCATTACCTACCTTACTACCTCTGCATTACCTACCTTACTACCTCTGCATTACCTACCTTACTGCCTCTGCATTACCTACCTTACTGCCTCTGCATTACCTACCTTACTGCCTCTGCATTACCTACCTTACTACCTCTGCATTACCTACCTTACTACCTTACTGCCTCTGCCTCTGCATTACCTACCTTACTACCTTACTACCTTACTGCCTCTGCATCAAGTCACCATCTCACCACTACCTCACCGCACCATCATTGCTCATCATTGCTCACTACCTCACCGCACCATCTCACCACCTTTCTAGTTCACCGTATCACCACCGCGCCACCTCTCTGGCGCACCACCACCACACCGCCGCACCATCGCTAATAGCCTAACTCTGCTATACTCGTGACAGAACAGAACAGAACAGAACAGACAAACAAAACCTGCGACTCTGTCCCCGGCGGCCTGACCCGCACCGTGCGCACCGAGCCGGCAGCCTTCATCAGCCGCTCCACGTCACACACGGCCGGCCCGCGAGGGTCACCGCACTGTGCTGCCTTCACCCTCCTACCATGTCACACCGCGGCGCACACTGTCACACACTGCTACCATGTCACACACTGCTGCTCGGCTGAGACACGTGCATCTTCACCCGCTTCGGCTTGCCGCGCTTGCTCTTGTCCTTCTTCGTGGACCCAACGGACGCACTGTGGA
Organism: Chirona hameri; assembly: GCA_036785665.1. Classification (NCBI taxonomy): domain Eukaryota; kingdom Metazoa; phylum Arthropoda; class Thecostraca; order Balanomorpha; family Balanidae; genus Chirona; species Chirona hameri. The sequence goes on along the minus strand of JAXIVJ010003969.1, from coordinate 85,048 downwards.
GGTTGAATCGGCCGGTGAGGAAGCGCGGGAGGCTTTCTCCCAGAGCTTGCTGAGGCTGTCCTTGAGGGCTTCCTCATCCAGGCACTCGACAGACTACCACACTGTCCGTACTCATACATTGCACATCTACTCTGTAACTGCACTTGAGACCCGATATCCTTACGTGACGCACTGTTTGCGCTTCCGTGCCGCCCGCCTTTCCATGGCCTCCGCGCGCCGAGCACCATTTATCGCCTTCATACGAATAAATGTGCGGACGCGCGCAAAGGCCCTCCTAGCAGCAGCGGGTACGGAAGGGAACTTGTCGCCAAGAACACCGAGGAAATCGGCCACCACTCTCGGTTTCCGGCTCAGCCGATTCGGCTCCAGCGCATGGTGAAGGCAGGACGCCTCTTCCATCTGACGGAAAAGTTGAAAAAATGACTCCGTCGGGACCGTCAGCCCTCCTTCGCTCCGCATCCTGAGCCAGAGAGCCTCCACTGGCCCATCCTCGGTCTGCGAAGACGGGGCGCCAAGAGAAGGATCCCCCGCTTTGCGAGCCACGAAGCCACAGACATACGCCATGGCGCTGTCCGTCGCCGACACACCTGCTACTGGGCCGGCTGCTGCTGCGCTCGGGGTGGTGGAACTGCCGGCTGGTGCCCGACTCCTGTCGTACTCTTGCAGCAGCGACTCCAACTCCGGATCTGGCTCCTCAGGCCCACAGTCGCGATCGTCGCTCGTCGATGGCTGGTCGGTGTCGGCCGGTGTGGCGCAGAAGGCACGCATGTCTGCGGCCACCTCCTGTGGGACGACATCTGCGGCCTCCTCCTCTGGGACGACATCTGCGGCCTCCTCCTGCAGCTCCCGCAGCTGCTCCAGCTCCGACGGCACTGCCTCTGGGTCCGTGTCCGGCTCGGGTGACGCCTGTTCTGCGCCCCCCGGTCTCGTCAGTGGGCTCACGCCGCTGTTCAAGCCGAACAGGATGGTGATGAGACGGAGGGAGGCGATGGCGTCCACGGGGTTGGGGTTGGAGTTGGAGCCACTCCTTCCCCGCACCATCCCGAAAAGTCCCTCCAGCCGGTCCTGTGTGAGGCGACGGGTCAGCAGGTACGTGCTGTGCCCAAACACAGCACGCATGTCGCCCAGGAGGCCGCGGACGGACCGGATGGTAACGAGCATCCCCTTCTGAAATGGGTACAGATGCTTGACCGTCCCGAAGCGCATGTCCAGCAGCTCTTGGATGGCTGCGTCCAGCACCGCCTCCTGCTCGGTGGTGGCCTTGTAGCCGCTGCGCAGGGACTTCGGGTCGGCGGGGCTGGCGCTGTTCAGCACGTCGCAGACGTTGTCGAAGAGCTGGATGACCCTGGCCTCCTCAGTGTAGTCCCCGTCTTCTGTGAGGAAGTACCTCATGCAGTCGGCCGTGCTGCTGCTGATTAGCTGCATGGCCGGTCTCACCTTCTGGCGAGACATGCCAGTCACCTGTAACAGTGAGAAGAATTACGTAGTTAATATAATCATATTAACACAGAAATCGGCACAGAAGCACAACCGGACAATGATGCAACAGCTGTAGTCAATGTGCAAACGGATCGGACAATAAAAACAGGAACATTGGGCGAAATCACAAGCAGGCTGGGGGTGTGGGGGGGGGGCATCAGGGACAAATGCCCCCATAGGACAAATGCCCCCATTTTTGTTCGTAATTTTTGATACGCGTTTCTACACAATCTATTTTCATATATGCCAATATGTGCATATATTATGATGTGGAAAGTTGATGAATCGTCAGTCGTATTTCCTGTACAGATATGGTCTTGGCGTCCCCTGTGGAAGCGCATGACCCCAGTGGAATATATAATTATGTACAATGGATCCCAGATTCGAAATCAGCGTCACAAAATGTCCTAGAAACTGCCAGAAGCCAAAAATGTAATCTGAGGTCATCGGAAGTCAGTGACCTCGGTTAACCTCTGAAAAGGTCAACCGAGGTCACAATCTCAGTGGAAACTACAACTTGTCACCTGGAAACACCTTAACATATGATCCGGAACAATACACACTCGGAAACTGCACAAGTTACAGGGATCAATACCACGGGACGCGCCGGCGTACCAGGGCCACGGCGGCGCCGGTGTACCAGGGGCATTACCGTGCCGGTAGGCGGCACTGTGAGGCGAGGGGAGGCACCGGGGAACCGTTCCTCCTTGAATCCAGGAGGGGAAATAATGGCCTGGTGCCGCCATGAAATCACAAGCATAAACATTTTTCTTTCGCGAAATGATGCTAAATTATAATTGCTAAATTATGCAAAAAAAAGTTGCTTCGTGCCTCCTGTCCCTTGGGCTATGAACGGGCACCAACGTGTCTTTATACCAGAGGCAACAACGTATCGGACTCGAGGGGCCCTGAGGGCCCTCGGGAGTCTGGATCCGCTTCCATAGGCGGTAGAACAGTTCTATAGGCAACATCAAAATATAGTGGACCAAATCCGTTGAGTTTTCAGATTTGGGTATAGGTAGGGGCACCACTGCAATTGATGACCCCCCCCCCCCCCCCTTAAGATTTTCTGGATCCGCCCCTGTGACTGAATAAGGAGACAGGGCCCCAGAGGCAAGGCGCATGCCACGTGCACAATCAAATGAACACTTATAGACACCTTTATGAAGGATGAATATTATAACTTATTAGTATTACCTGCACATGACTGGCGTCAAGTTTGTGCATCGCACGGTAGTCGCCTGCCCCGTTCACCTTGACCACCTTCTCCAGCAACTCCTTGGTGATGTGACCCCCTCTGGTGGTGTTAAGGCCCCGATCCAGGATGTTATTTCGGAGGCACTTGATCCCGTGCGGTAGGTCCGAAAGAATCCACACTTTCCTGGGAAAATGCAACATTGTGTAAAATATCTCAAGACACTCCAAGATCGCCCTAGTCTTTTCAGCTAATTACAGCCTGCGTATCCGCATTTTACACGGTGATCAGAAAAATCATTAACATTAAGCAAGTACTATTCATGCTCTGAAGTAATGCTAGAAACGAATTTTCAACCTAGGGGTTGCCGAAACAGATAAAGCGAAACGATGTTTGGAGTAAATTAGCAGATAAAATAAAACAATTATTTGTGCAACAAAAGTTTCCATAACACCAATACTCCTGTGAAGAACGAATGCAATAATGCATTCACATTATTTCTAAAAGTCCAAAAGAACTGCAACCGCACGTAACAGTTGTCATAGCGCGTATGAGGATATCAGGCTGTAGTGAATTCCTGCTTCAGTTTTATCACATTCAACACACCTGTTGCTGTCGGCGGGGTTGACGAAGGATGTTTCCTCCAACGAAACGCCCAGTTCCTTCCAGAGCCCTCGGTTCGAGCCACCTTGGTCGCACACCATCGCGACGACAGGAGCGCCGGCTGCTTCCACAGACGTGATGGTTGCCTGCAGCAGATCCTTCGTCACAGGGCGATCAAAGGAGAACAGAACCGGCAGCTTCCACTTTCCAAAGATCCCCGTCAGCATGATGACCTGAAGGTGGCGATGGGGTCCAAGCACCTGGTCACGCCCGTGATCGTAGGCCGCCTGTTTTGAGACGTCCATCTCATCGAAGCTGATGATGCACTGGCGCTGCATGTCCGAGTGCGAGGCCATCATCTTCCTCAGCAGCTGCGTCTGCTGCTGGCAGGCGTCGGGCTCCAGGCGGAAGCTGGAGAGCCAGGACTGGAGGGTAGAGGCCTGGAAGCGGCTGACCCTGACTGCGGAACCACTGGTACGTCTTCCGCGACGTGTTGCACCGGTACTGGAGTGCCTTGAAGATGGTCGACTCGTCCCACGGACAAGGACGGACTCCGGTGACCAAAGTCCGTGCCTGAAAGAATACAAGTGTGTTAAGAGAGCATTGTCAAGTAAGGCTTGTACATAAGAACAGTAATGGTCAGCTTTCTTAAAGCTCAACGCACACTGTCTTTCGCATGAAATATCACACTGACCTACGAAGTAGCTTGTAAATGCTGAGCTCAAAGAAAAACAAGAAAACTTATAAGTATCTACAGTCTACTAAGATGAGATCGGTGGCAGCCTGGGTGAAATAATATCTGAAGATGCTGAACTAAGACAACCAAACTAACACTTACTTTTGAAGGATGTTGGATGTTAGATTTTGAAAGTTGGCAATACACCTACACACCACGCACCTTCACTACACTACACTATACTACGCCACGCCCACCGCCCACCAAGCGCGACACACAGACACAGACACAGACACAGACACAGACACAGACACAGACACAGCCACAGACACAGACACAGACACAGACACAGACACAGACACAGACACAGACACAGACACAGACACAGACACAGACACAGACACAGACACAGACACAGACACAGACACAGACACAGACACAGACACAGACACAGACACAGACACAGACACAGACACAGACACAGACACAGACACAGACACAGACACAGACACAGACACAGACACAGACACAGACACAGACACAGACACAGACACAGACACAGACACAGACACAGACACAGACACAGACACAGACACAGACACAGACACAGACACAGACACAGACACAGACACAGACACAGACACAGACACAGACACAGACACACACACACACACACACACACACACACACACACACACACACACACACACACACACACACACACACACACACACACACACACACACACACACACACACACACACACCTGGGTTGTAAATGTTTATTATTGAACTTGGAATCAACTGTTCCGCTCAGGCACGTAGCCAAGGGGAGGGCGGCGGGAGAGGCCGCCCCCCCCCCCCCCCTCCCCCCTGGAGGCCAGGAGGGCCCTTTTCGGCGCGCTGCGCGCGCCGAAAAGGGTCGACGAGACCGCGCGAAGCGCGGTATCATAGGCTCTTTACTACACGAAGCGTGGTCTTTAGAGAGTTTAGAGGACTTCAGAGGCCCTTTAGGGCCACCAGGGCCCTCTCTGAAAGACCAGAGGGCCCCTTGGACGTTCAAAAGAGCCCTGTACATGTCAGAGGGGCCCCTGGCCACACCGAAAGGGCCCCTGAGCGGGTCAGAGGGCCTCCTGAGCACGTCGAATGGGCCCCCTGAACACGTCGAATGGGCCCCTAGCCAGCACAGAGGGGACCCTGGGCAGGTTGAGAGGCCCCTGAGAATGTCGACAGGGCGACGAAGTGGCCAGCGCAGTCCTTTGCCAGGTCATAAGGGCCCCTGGACAGACCAGAGGGCCCCTGGGAAGTTAAGAGGGCCCCTATGCAGGTCAGAGGGGCCCTGACCAGACCGAAAGGGCCCCTAGGTGGGTCAGAAGGGCCCCTGAACATGCCGAATTATCCCCTAGCCAGCACGGAGGGGCCCCAGGGCAGGTCGGAGGGCCCTCGGAGCATGTTGCAAGGCGACAAAGCAGCCAGCGCAGTCCCTTGCTAGGTCGGAAGGGCCCCTTAGAAGGTGAAAGGGCCCATGGAGAGACCAGAGGGCCCCTGGAAAGTGAAAAGGGCCCCTGCGCAGATCGGAGGGGCCCCTGACCCGACCGAAAGGACCCCTGGGCGGGTAAGAAGGGCCTGAACATGCCGAAGTGGCCCCAGGACAGCACGGAGGGGCCCAGGGCAGGTCAGAGGGCCCCTTGAGCATGTCGGCAGGGCGACAAAGCAGCCAGCGCAGGCCGACCAGAAGAGTCGCTGGGCCGATCGGAGGGGCTCCTGGGCAAGTCAGAGGGGCCCCTGGCTAGACCGAAAGGGTCCCTGGCCCGGTCGGAAGGCCCCTTGAACATGCCGAAGTGGCCCCTGGCCAGCACGGAGGGGCCCAGGGCAGGTCAGAGGGCCCCTTGAGCATGTCGGCAGGGCGACAAAGCAGCCAGCGCAGGCCGACCAGAAGAGTCGCTGGGCCGATCGGAGGGGCTCCTGGGCAAGTCAGAGGGGCCCCTGGCTAGACCGAAAGGGTCCCTGGGCCGGTCGGAAGGCCCCTTGAACATGCCGGATGAGTTCCTAAACAGAATGGAGGGGCCCCTGGGCAGGCCGGAGGGCCCCTGAGCAGGGGCGGCTGATTGCGGGGGCAGGGTACCCAAAATTCCCCCAGTCGAAAATCCTGGGGGGCAAAGGGTAGTTTTGCCTCCCCCCTCCATATTTTAGCCTGCTCAATCTGGGGCAACATGACCCTTCCCCCTCCCCAGGATTTTCATTTGAGGGGAGGGGGGATTTTGGGTACCCTGCGCCCCGCAATCCGCCGCCCCTGCCCCTGAGCATGTCGGCAGGGCGACAAAGCAGCCAGTGCAGTCCCTGGCCAGGTCGGAAGGACTTCTGAACAGGCCGAATCGGCCCCTTGACACACAAGAGGGGCTTCTTAGAAGGTCGGAGGAGTCTCTGGTGAGACCGGAAGGGTCAAAGCACGTAGAGATCCCAGATGAAGATTAAATACAAAGAGGACTTACTCCACAATACAAATATTAAAAGCGGAGCTTTCGGGTATATTGTAACACCCTTCGTCAGAGTGCTACAATATACCCGAAAGAGCCGATTTTATTTTTTCCTGTAGATTAAGCCCTCTTTGTATTATATATATCATCCACTCCACATCATGTCTTTTCGCTTCGCGGATCCCAGACGAGTCCCTGAACAGGTCGGAAGGGTGTAGAAAAGGTTAGAGGGGCCCTAGACGATCTGAAGGGACCTTGGGCCTTTCAACAGTAAGAATACAGTTGTACAGGGAATAAAACTCAACATTTTCGCGCCGCTCCGCGGCGCAATTTAACTAAAAATTCAATTATATGCGGGTTAGGAAAAAATCGGTCAGTTTCTCGGCGCATTTATGTGTTATGTTGCTACTTTCCTATATTATTGGGCAAAATAGTTCACTTTAGCACTTTTTCCATGCACTTTTAAACTCACAATATAGCAATTCTAGAGGCCCGCACCATACGCAATGCGACGCATTGATGAGAAAGCAACCCAGGGCATAAAACTCTAAATTTTCGCGGCGCAATTTGTTTAAGAGTTCCAGGTCTTGAGGTTAAAAAAATATTCCAAGTTGGTATAGCTGATTCCAAATTCGTGTCGCTGGTTGCAAAATTGATGTGGCAGTTTGCTAACTCCAGCTCCTAAACGTTGGTATGGCCCATGCCATACCTGCCATACTGCATTTTCCAGCCTTGTAACGTGCCTTTTCATTGTTTTTTTTTGGGGGGGGGGGGCTTTCAACACTTGGGAAGGGGCCCTTTCAACGCTCGGGAAGGGGCCCTTTCGAGGCGCCGCCCCCCCCCCCCCCCCTCTGGACGAAATCCTGGCTACGTGCCTGGTTCCGCTGCTCCACTTTTCGTTATTGTCTATTGTCTTTTTTATCTTGTCAACTGGTCGTTGAATCCATAAGTATGATATCAAAGACACCGAAATGACCGCATACGCTAGTCGCTACACAGTACACATTATAAAAGAGCGTAATAATCACTAGTTCAGACGTACCTGTTGCTCAGTGAACAGTCCCGAAGCCACGCTCGCGCCAGGTGCTGCGCGCTGGTAGAAGGCGCCGGTGTCATCCACCAAGGACTCCGAGCAGCGACTAGAGACTGCAGTCACTGCCTTGGTTGAAGCTCTAAAAAAGCACAAAGCAAATGCTTCATTACATAAACCAAAACCTAGCACATTCAACGCGTTCAAATACCTGTACCACTGGTCAAACAATGTACATATGCTGCAAATGCATACACACATGTATATTGTATTATTAGGAAGTTGGAATGAAAAATAAGAGAAAATGATGCCTACAAATAGCCATAACTCAAGACAGCTAGAGCCAGAATGCCAACATCAGTAAGAATAAGTAATGCCAATACTTAGAGCACTGAATAGTTAACAAGAAAGCAAACATGTGAAGTGACTCACCTCCTTGATGAAGACGAGCCTGATGCATCTCTGGCTGAAGTTGCACATGTCTTGGATGCCCTGTAATGCAAGTTTCATTGATAAGAAAAATTAACAAGTATGTTCACTTGTTTTTCAGTGTGAACAACATGCGATCAGACTGTATCATACATAATGATACCATTGGGCAACCATTGCACTTATTCAACAGCATACTGGGTACTGCACAAGATGAGTAAAAAATGTGATCAGAATTCAATTATATCATGCCACATTTGCATAATCAATTATATAGACAATAGAAAATGTATCATGAAAATAATATTCATGAAGAGTAAATAAACAAATCCTATGGACATTCTGAATACATTGAGTCCAACAAGCAAGCAGTGAACATGTCAACACACAATTCAAGAAAAGAAATAAGGAAAATGGAAAGAGATCAAGCAACAGAGATCAGAAAGAAGGAAGGAAGAAAGTAGGATATAAATAAGGAACATACTTGGTCGAGTGAGACAATGGTATTTCCAGGCAGGGAATGGCATCGTTGAGGAGCTTGTTGTCTACATAGGATGTTTTTAGGAAATGAGCCGAGCACACCCTGGGATCTTTTACGTTGGCAAAATCTTCAGCTCTGTGGATGGCCTGCCACCACTGTGCAGCTTTATCTTGGACTTTGGGAAATCTATGAAACTTTGGGACTTTAGAGGAAGAGTTCCCTTTACCTGTGCCATTCAAGCAGCCAGGCACAGCACAGTATGGCATTGTTCGGCTCTGAAAAGTAACAATACATGTGTGTGGTTTGGATGTAGGAAGCAGGATACACTAGTAGCTACGTATAAACATATTCCACTCCAAATCACTGTGAATGTGTAAATAAGTGGTATTTATGGCTCAAAATGTTGCATATGGCATTTGTTTGGCTGAATTATCAAGCTATACCCTAAAAAGCAATTTTCAAAAGCAATATTCAAAAGCAATATAATTCAAAAACATGCACTTGCATATTAAGTTAAGATTGCAAGAAGTGGTGCATATTTTTTTTAAAAGAAGTGGTGGGTGTTGATATGGCATTGTGTGCTTCAAAAGAAGACATAAAAGACTCAGAACTTATGCAATAATAATTATTTATAACAATATTAAGTACAAATACAATGATTAACCTATAAAGAACCAACCAGGAAAGTAACTATCATGTCTCAATTACTTGTGCACCAATGTATGTTATTAACCTGCCAAGTTCTTAAAATAACTTTCAAACTACCAATGTCAATGTGTTTTCAGACCAGCAGGATACAGATGAAATCCTCACATATTGAAATTGAAACTGAGTGTTTAAAACACGCCATGCCTAGATTAGAAATGCATGCCTACACGACAATGACTGCTCGGTTAAAAGCCACAGAACTGACACAACTTAAATAATTTAATGGTAAATAATACATTCCACTAACTTGAACAAAACCAGAAGATGGAACCTACAGCGAGACGCAGACCAATACCGCCGTCGAATGCCGCGGGAGTGAAAGCTAAAGTCTGTAAGCAATTCGAAACACGAACGCCATACACGCCGCGCATAAGACGCAGCCATATACTGGTATATTATTCCAGATCTGGTTGTAACCTTCACTTTCTAGTATTTTGTTTAGTCTTTATAGTATATTTTTACTATATACTAAAAAACTTTGGAGTACCCAATGTATAGTGCCCTGGTTGGGTGCATATCATATTGCCCAATTACATATTGCCCAACCAATCACAGTGCCCAAATTACGAATTGCCCACATGCTCAGATGTGCTAACGGCTATTTGCCCAACGGCTTTTTGCCCAACGACACGTTGCCCAACGGCCTACTGCCCAACGGCTTTCTGCCCAACGGCTTTTTGCCCAACGGCCTACTGCCCAACGGCTTTCTGCCCAACGGCTTTTTGCCCAACGGCCTACTGCCCAACGACGTTCTGCCCAACGACGTTTTGCCCAAGGTACACATTGCCCACAACCATATGTGCTAACGGCTTACTGCCCAACGGCTGTTTGCCCAACGCACACACTGCCCAACCACGTTCTGCCCAACGGCTTTTTGCCCACCCACGGACTGCCCAAAATCAGTAGACCAAAATCCACCGTGTTCTACCGCCTTCTACGCTCCAGCCCACCTGGTGCTGCCATCTGGGAAATCAAGCTTTATTGTAGATGGCAGCACCTTTTCTTTGCAGGCACTGATAATGGCCTGAACAGGCCTCAGATATCGCGGAACGGCGGCGCCGTCCGGCCGGCTGGAAGTGCCTGTATCCCGAAGTTGGATCTGGGATCCCAGTGGATCCCTCGGCATAAAATGCTTGAAGATCGCATCCTCCTGGATGCCCTCGGCGTAAAATGTTTCAGGATTTGGGATCTTTGTGGATCTCTCATCTCAAAATATATCAGGATTTGGGATATTTGTAGATCCCACGGCAGTGGCATCGCCACGGGGGGGGGGGGGGGGGTAACTTCCCCCTCCTCCGATTGGGTACCCCCTGAGTTCGATACAGATCCGAGGAGATTTTGATGTCGGACAGAATAGGGGTAGGTTGACCGTGCTTCCAGAAGTTTGCCTCGACACTAAATTTCAGATTTTTACCCCTGGGATTCCAACGAATCTGTGGTGCCCCGGCGCGGTGATGCCCCTTCATGGCCCAAGGGGGAGGGGGGTCACGACCCCCGTGGCCCCCACCCCTGGATCCGCCACTGGTGTGTTCAAATGCCGCTAAAACTTGCATTGTAACCATTAATTTGTTAATCCCATCAGCACAAATACATTAGGTACAGCTAGGTAATTCAAACGTCAGGTCATATCCTTCGGGGCTATTTTTATCTATGATACAAATAGCATATCATTGCAAGCCTCAGCTGATGCACGCATCGGCGCGACGTCAAACCACGGCCACGTGGAAACAGAGGGGCCGTGACGGCAGATGCCAACAGAAGTGGCACTGATGCCAGCGAACAGTGTACTGTTGTCCTCGACCGTCCCAGCGTCCCAAGCCAGCGAACAGTGTACTGTTGTCCTCGACCGTCCCAGCGTCCCAACTAATTGGTATACCAGTCAAGGACGCACCGGGCATGTGGAACAGGCGCCGCCCCGCAAACGCTAAAACCAACACCGACAGACCAGGTGGCGGCACCTCGCGCAGTGAGGAGGGGATGGCGTCACTGACCGCTGCGTGGGGGATCGGCGCAGGCGCGGCGGCGGATGTGCGGCCCGCACGAACTGATGGACCGGACGGGTGGGCGGGGTGTCGCGGGTCTCCTGGTGGCGATCATGACCAGGGATGTGGGAACCGTGGGGGCGATTGGGCAACTCGCCCCCGCAACTTTGGAGCTGGGGGGGGGGGGCGACGCCCCCACAACTTTTTACACGTCCACTCGACCCTGTATAAGAACAAGGGCATTGTCACCGGAGTTTCAACGGCGGCGCGCAGCGCTGCGAAATTTGGCACAGCTGTTGGGGCATCAATTACCAACACGGTGTGATTTTTTTTTTCCTCGGGTCATCCCAGGTCAGGTCACCAGGTCAAGTCAAGTGACTCCACATCCAAAAAAATTGCGGTCGTGCCACAGACAAAGTGATTGTGACCAAACGGTTTGAAACTCACATGATATCATCAGCCATCAGGTAATAAGTACCTACAATTCGTCTATCTCGATTTTTATTTTATATCGGTGAGGCGGGGTGACCTAAGGTCAGGTCTATTTCGTGACCTCCCCATTATAAGTCAATGGGGACAAATTAGAAACACGTATAAATCCATAGGAAATGGCTAAATTTGACCAATTTTCACCAGATCCACCCTCTGGCGGGTCCAGAGCGGTGGTTGGGGCAGGGAGGGGGGGGGGCACAGGTGGTTTGGAGGCCAAATCCCAAAAAGTTTCACACAATTCTGAAACTCATCGGATTTCGCTTGCTTATAAGTGCTGTGTGCTGATAGCTGATTTTAAACAAACTTGCCTTAGTAAAAGTTGCTTAGATTTGCTTATATATCAGAAAATGTGCCAATTTACTCTTACTTACCTTTCGATAGTCTTAGTCTGATGACCTGATCTTAGGTCAATTTTGATGAATCTTAGTTACAGCAAATTCAATTATCTCTCGAACGCTTTTTTCCGCGCGTCGCTAGCTCTTTTATTATCGAGATATACATCTCGATAATACAAGAGCTAGCTACGCGCGGAAAAAGTGTTAGCCGAAATTTAGCCGAAATTTAATATAATATATAATACAAAATAGCCGAAATTTGACCTCTGGTGACCTCAGTATTGACTTGACCTAAAAATGTCGTAAGTACTTTCGATAGAGATTGTCTCGAGCTATCTAACACCGTCTTCCGCTTGTGGCTACATTGCTTCTTTTTTTTAGATCTTAGGTGAGGGGGCGGAAAAATATCCCCCCCTCCCCGGCATCTAACACCGTCTTCCGATTGTGGCTACATTGCGTGTTTTTTTAGATCTTAGGTGAGGGGGCGGAAAAATCCCCCCCCCCCCCTCCCCGGCAGTTCGTGGTTGGCGAGAACCCCGGCAGTGTGTGTGTGTGTGTGTTAAAGGACCTTAATTCGGCAACAGTTAACTAACAAGCAAAATCACTAACTAACTAACTAACTTATATATAACTTAAGCAGATCAACTTTTTTCTTCTGAAAAATACGTGTGTTCTAATGCATTGGTTTGTCAGCATTTGCTTGAGTACGACCGTATACATTTCTATGTATTTATCGTTATATATAACGATATATTCATAGAAATGTACCCGAAACATTGACCATAACACCGTAAAACGCGGCATAGCATAACTCGGTTGAAGTATGGTATGGTACTCGTACCACATGTATGCTAAATGCATTATTTTGCCATGGTCAACTTGGTGCGAGTCCGGCGCATCACCTAACCAGCTACCTCAGGTTCGGGAGTCAGTCAAGCCCGCCGGTTCTGGATTCAGGTACGATGAAAGCTCCAGTTCCGCTTCTCCGACTTTTTGTAACCATAGTACCAGTAGTACCTCCTTCGTGTTTGGCAGCTATTCTCTAGTTTTTTCTTTCTTGTTAGGCGACCCATTTCTTTATATGATATTGATACTCATTTCCTTAAATATATGACATACTATTAGCAATAAGCAGCATTGGGTATAGAAAAAAGCGGTACACGTTGCTTCTCTTCAGTCTTAATTTTTGCCGTAGTATTGCCAAAAAGTTCGCCCCCCCCAACTTCAAAGTAGTTCCCACGCCCCTGGTCATGACTGTTGTTTATTTTTCGTGTTTGTTGAAGAGGCACCTAGAAGTAAGCGTTTCGCTTTTGTGCCAATTCAACCATAACATCATATCATACATCATGACCATTATCGAAATAAACAAACAAACAAACCCGATTTTGCGGAGTCCGCGTCAAATTAATAATGTTATTGCAGATGTAAGACTATGCCAATGTGTACCCAAGGGTGTAGGCAGGGGGCAAGGGGGCCATGCCCCCCCCCCCCCTCCCTGGAGGCCAGGGGGCCCCTCTGGCGACAGAGCGAGAGCCCCCTGGGGCCGAAGACCCCAGTGTTTTTGATGGTGTCAGGCGCCCGCAAAACGCCTTACGTCGCATAAAAGAAGGCCCACGAACCGTTAAAAACATCGTAACACGAATCAATAACAACACTTGCTTGTCTGTTAAAGGAAATAGTTCACCTTCGGATTTTTTTTTAGAACACGATTTTATTACATTTTTAATACAGTTTCTTTTTTTCTTTTCAAAAATGGCCCTACATCGCGCCAATTCAGGACAGAAGGTCGTACATTATTAATGTTATGGTGTGCGTTATTGGTCTGCGCATGCTCAGACCAGTGCTGGCACTCTCAGACGGTACGGTATATCATATATGCGCCGCATTCCTTCGCCAAAAAGTCAAATATCTTCGGCTGGAGAGTCTTTTCAGCCAAACAAAGTTGCAGATAAGGATTTCTCAACACGGGCTACAAAACTGCTATTTCAGTTCAAAATCCCATGTTGAAGGTGAACTATTTCCTTTAAAGGCATGTATATGTAAATACGTAAAAGGGCCCCAACCAGTGTGGATAGGACCCTTTACCAGCTTTTAAAGGGCCCTACGATCTACAGAGGGCCTCCGTCGGCATTTAGAGGGCCCCTTCCGGTTGTAGAGGGCCCTCTGCCGACCTTTATAGGGCCCTGCTGATCTGGCGAGGATCCCTGCCGATCTGTAGAGGGCCCTCTGCCCGCATTTAGATGGCCCTTCCAGCATGTACAGGGCCTGCCGATCTGCAGAGGGCCCCTGTCGGCATTTAGATGGCCCCTTCCGATTGTAGAGGGCCGGCCTTTATAGGGCCCTGCTAATCTGTAGAGGGTCCCTGCCGATCTGGAGAGGGCCTTTTGCTGGTCTTTAGAGGGCCCTGCCGAAATCGCGCTGCCAATCTTTTTGTTTGGATCAGTATTAGTCGAAGGACAATTTGGCAATCACGGATTTTCGATTTTTTTTTGTCACGTGACCTCGTGACCTACTTTTTGCGCCGTGACCTTGACCTGTTGGAAACTGAAATTCACATTTTCGTCTGATGACGATTTTAGCTTCATTGATGTACTTTCGTATAAAAATAAAAAAGTGGGGTTTGACCTGTACAACCTACTTTTGGAGACTTCCACAACTATTTTTTTTCAAATTTGCCGTCCGACCATTTTTAATTTTCTTGAAAAGTTGTGCACTGGGGGGGGGGGGGGGGGGGGGGTCAAGGACGGTGAATTAATTGGTAGTGACAACAACACAAAAAAAAAACAGATAAGGCCTTCCGAAAATTTCCCAAGTTCACTGTGCAGGCCTAATTTTGACAAACTCCCAGACTAAGGAAGCGAATTCGATTTTGTTTCTATTGTTTGGATCGGGTAGTCAAAGAACAATTTGGCAATCTCGGATTTTCTATTTTAATTTTGACACGTGACCTCGTGGCCTACATTTTGCGCCGTGAGCGACCTTGACCTGTTGGAAACTGAAATTATGTTTGTTTTCGTCTGATGACGATTTGCGGCCCTTTCGTATAAAAATATAAAAAGTAGGGTTCGACCTGTAAAAACTACTTTTGAGACTTGCAATGCACACAATACGCTGTTTGGGTACGTTACGTTGTATTCGCCTGTCAGGTCATATGGCGACCTGATGTCGGTGTAACAGGCACCTACCGAGACTAGGTTTCGTCGTCAGGAGTCACTTTCATGGACTTTGTTTCGAAAGCGTATGTCAAGTAGATGCGAAGTTATCGACAGACAGGTGCCCAAACAGCGTATTATGTCAGCATTGCAAGACTCAAAAATGATTTTTACAGTTTGCACCCCACTTCTTCTTTTTTATACGAAAGAATATCAATGAAGCTCAAATCTTCATCAGACGGAAATGTTAATTTCAGTTTCCAACCTAGGTCAAGATCACGGCGCAAAACGTAGGTCACGAAATCACGTGACAAAAAACAAACAAACAAAATCGAAACTCCGTGATTGCCAAATTTCTCTTCGACTAATCCTGATCCCAAGAAAAAAAAAGTTATCGAAATCGTTTTTTAATCTCGTAATCGTCAAAATTAGGCGTAGTGAACTTGGAAAATATGAAAAGCCGTATCTTGGAAAATGTCTTTTTTGGGATTTTTTTTTGGTCACCACCAATAAATCCCAGCCCTTGAAACCCCCAGTGCACAACTTTTCAAGAAAATGAAAAATGGTCGGACGGCAATTGTTTTTTGTTGTCTTACTGAGTTTTTTGTTGTTGTCTCCCCATGTAAAAAACGTATTTTCGAAGAACTATTTATCCGCCACTGTACCAGGACAAACATCACAACCTGCCGGATGTTTTTTTTGTGGGTGGGGGGGGGGCAAAACATACTTTTGCCTACCGATATTTCGTTGGGGGGGGGGGCAATTGCCCATTTTGCCCAAGCGTAGATCCGCCACTGTTTGTCCCAGGGACGCGCCATTTACTTTTTACATCTTCATTCATGATTCAGCTGAACGTTCCTAAAACTATGCATACTAGGGTATAACCACGGTAAAACTATTGAATGTGTTACTTATAATTGGGACACAGTCAATGCGCATGTGTGCATAGGCGTAAGTAACCACCTTCCGAAAGTAGGTGGGGACGGAGGCACTTTGAAGTCGATTCTTTCCATGCAACGCCCATAGGCGTAATGTAAAATCCGAAAATGTTACTGAGGACTGATCCCCAGTGACCCCAGTGGTGGTTACGCGCCTGTATGTGTGCTCCCGTACCGTTTCATATTTTTCAAAACTGTTTTAGCTTTACCAGAGCGCGCCCGCTCGGTCATCCCCCAAAAAGGCGTTTTATTGGTATAATATTGTGGCCTAAATCTGGAGATATAATTTCCAGCCATGTTTCTTTTTGTCTGGGGGGGGGGGGGGCGCCCTGGTTTTCTTTGCCCCCCTCCCCATCCGAAAATATCTTCCGCCGCCACTGTGCCCAAGTTACACTGCCCTGGTTGCCCCCCCCCCCCTGGATCTGCTAGTGGTCACCCGGGTCATTACTCTCTCGATCGCTCCGCCCTCTGCTCTAGTCGCGCACCGCCGTGCACTCACCCCGGGGCCCGGTTGCGGCACAAACTCCACACGCCGACACTGAATAACCAGATCCACACAAGTACCTCTATAACGCACAATTCACAAAGTAAAGTGACTTAATGCACTCTGAAATGCTGTTTGCCTTCACGGTCGTAGCCGTTTTGCTTATTCATTGCCAAACTGTATTTTGTCAATACATTCAAAGACAAAATAGAGAAATAGCTAAATTTATTTCATATGATTCACGAAAGTCCTCCCTCTTATCTGTACAGTGTTCACTTACCATTGCTGTTTTGCTAAAAATCAGAGTTAAAGGAAATAGTTCACCTTCAATATGTGGTTTTGAACTGAGATAGCAGTTTTGTAGCCCGTGTTGGGAAACCCCTATCTGCAAGTTTTCTTGACTGAAAAGACTCCAGCCGAATATATTTTATTTTTGGCGAAGGAATGCGGTGCTGAGTGCTGACGAAAGAATGCGGTGCCGACGATGGCCTGGGGAAAGCCTATACAACCAGCCAATCAGCTTGCAGCTGGTGCTAGCAAGCGAACCGCCGGCCGCCGGTTGGTCTATCCTTACGCGACTATTTTCGAATCTGATTGGCTGAGACATTTTTTTTTATTCGCGTGACGTCAGAACTCTGACTCAGAGAGTATGTATATATTTTTGATAACATTAATCATTTACGACCTTCTGTCGTGAATCGGCGCGATGTATGACCATTTTTGACAATATACAAATAAATTGTATTTCAAAATATAATCAAATCGTGTTTGGAAAAAATGTTCCAAGGTGAACTATTTCTTCAAAAGCTGCGATCAATGGCATTGGTCATTGTGTATCAGTCAGATGTAGTTTGAATACAAAATAAATATAGCTGCCATGTCATGTATTTGGTTATACAACAAACAACATGATCCGTAGTGGCACATAATCCGAAATACGTAATAGCACATGTCACAAATGACAAAGTGCAGATGTCGAAGTCATCCAACACTGCGACATGCATGCTTGACACACTCAGGATCTTCTACTCTGAGCTTGTGCGTATCCCTTCTATTTGTACCTTCGTTGACGATATAGCTTGAACATGTAAACAATTATTTGACACTCATCAGTCGCGTTACTCAGTTACTGGTTTATTTTCCGACGTTAATAAAGCGGATGTTTGAATCTGATGCGCGTTCTGAAGACGTTCATATTTCCTTTCCGTGTAGAATATGTGACCATAATGTATCAATCGCCTGGCTTGCAAGATCACAAGCGACCGCCTGGAATCGTATACTGCTTAGAAACAGTTATATAGAAATGCTAAAAGATATAATTCATATGAAGACAATATTATAAAAATTGCGAACAACAACCTTTTCTTTGGACTTGTCTAGACTTGCCAGAATATAGGGCCTTGGACTTGCCGACTTGCCGTAATTTTTGATCGATTGACACCCAAAATTTAGCTTGAGATTACTCGCGTGCTGTTATTGTTAAAGCGCTTCGGCCGCAAACTGGGAATGGAACGAGGTATAGCACCACTCATAAGCACAGCGGAGTGGGTGGTTCGCTTCGCCCCGGTGGTTCACTATACCGCACCCCAAAAGTTGAATCAATAACCGGCTGGAACAGGTCCTAAATAAAAATCCGCTGGGGGCGTGCTCCCAACGGCGAACGGCACACAGGGCAGCACCGGTTTGGCCCGACATAACACTGCCACAGGCAGCGGAGGCATGTGTTGGCATGGCCGCACGACATGATGCCACGATGGTGTTCCTGTCCGAATGCCTCCAGACATACACTGCAGTGCTGCAAAGGAGATATTTTGTTAGTTAGTTATACATGTATTAGTCTGCGAGCTTAAAGCCCGAATTGTGGGGGAAGTCGATACGTTATGCAGTTTATAATTATTTAGACGGGCAGATGCACATTGAGGTGGTGTGAAACAGGGTTAAACATTCAAATCAACTTATATCAGCCGTGGTCGCCTGTGTATGAGATGATCATAGGACAGGGCGGATCCAGGGGGTGGCTGCAGCGGTCGCGCCCAGAAGGGCGCCCCACGGGCTGTCCGTCGCCGGGCGCCGCCAGGCGCCCGGCGATGGATGTGAATACCTTACGTTCACATACAGCGAAAAGACGTACTAAATTGCATGTGTGCTGCTAGTTTTAATGTCTCCCGTTCGCTCCAGCTGCGGCTTAACGAACATTGCTATCATGGCGCCCCTGGATTTTTGGAAGGCGCCCCTAAATTGGACAGCGGCCACCCCTCCTAAAATATCCTGGATCCGCCCTTGTTGACAAGTACCTACTATAATATGAAAATACACATACAAAATGCTGCAAAGGCTTAAATACACGCACAAAATGGGGGAATTTTTTACGATCGTTTTCCCTTCGCACACCGCTGCTCCGAAATCCGAAAGGAAAACGAAGGAAATTTCATCCGTAACATGCAGGGGCGTCGCCGACGGAAGGGTCGGGGGTACGGTCCCCCGACCTCCCCCCCCCCCTCTCAGAAGGAGAAGTGGTTGACCCCCCCCCCCCCCCCACACACACACACACACACACCACTTTTTGCGGGAGAAGTTAACAATTTATCGTAAAAATTGCTTTTGCAACAGTCAAAGTTCAGCTATCCACAGTCACAAAGTGTAAATTTAATACGAAATACAACCCAGATCTAAATCTACCAAACCAGAGTATCTTCAGCGAAAGTATATATGAATGTATTTGTGTAAAATATTCAACGAAGGATTTGGCATGAAACTCTTCGTACCACAACTGGTATCACTGTCCCAGCTGGATGTGCTAAAATGGCTGAATGTGAATGCGTTTGAGGTTCCAATTTCACTCTTTCCATATGTTTGGTAACGGCGGGCGTTAATCGGTAAAGCGCACAAAACAAGATGCATGCTGATCCAGTGGCAGCTGGCAAGGATGTGCTAGGATCGTCTCAAGAAAAATGTGGAAAAACGAGAAAGTGCACATTTCCAGCTTTAACAACATCAATGTATAACATCCGTGCATGCTGGTAGGGAAGACTTGGGATGAGAGGACGGAATAGGTTGAAGGGCGCGGGTCACAAAATATCAGAGCAGGCTGCTGCTGCTCTGTGCCACGGCCGGCGGTCATGCACGTGTCCGCATGCTGTGGAGAACCAAAGCGTTACGAATGAGGCTATCGCAAATTCAGCATTGGAGACGGCTCGTCAGCGGCCGTTTAATTATCCTACTGACAATGGTAAGACAAAACATTCTTGCGGAGTTGTAGGTTGTTATGCTTGTGTACGCCACAACGTGCTCGAACTGAAACTGAAAGGAACTGAACTACTGAAAGGAAATCGCTATATATGGAAAGGATGGGAGAACAAGACAATGTCAGATAGCAATATACGCCATATGAAATGCAGTAAATCCATACCTGCGTTACGAATGAGGGCATTACAAATTCATCTTTGGAGACGGCTCGTCAGCGGCCGTTTGATTATCCTACTGACAATGGTAAGGCAAAACATTCTTGCGGAGTTGTATACAACGTGCTCGTACTGAAAGGAAATCGCTATATATGGAAATGATGGGAGGACAAGACAATGTCAGATAGCAATACACGCCATAAGAGATGCAGTAAATATATACCTGCGTACTGGCATTTGATGAAAAATATAACGACAGTGACAACAGCATGGTGTAGCAATGGTGCGTAGGCTCGCAATCCGAATATATTGCCAGTGTCGGGATATTTCAGCCTGCAGAGAGTAGAGTAAATGTCAGCGTTGATAACAGCGAAACGTTACCAATTGCAACTCGGTACACTACATCTCTTGAATGGTGCTGCACGTAGTCTGGACCATATTTTTCAGATTTCCTGGATCTCTACTGACCATGTACCGACAACAGTTGGACGGATACATCTGTCAGGGATTGTCACAAGGCAACGCAAACATAGGCGTAGGAACAGGGGGGGAGGGGGCAGCCGCCCCCCCCCCAAACATTTTTGATTTTAACATTACGCCTATGGGCGTTGCATGGAAAGAATCGACTTCAGAATGCCTCCTGCCCCCCAAACTTGAACATAGTTCCTACGCCCCTGAACGGAAATATTAAAGGAAATAGTTCACCTTGGAAATTTTTTACCCAACACGATTTGATTATATTTTTTAATACAATTTCTTTTTATATTGTCAAAAATGGCCTTAATCGCGCCGATTCAGGACAGAAGGCCGTACATTTGTATTGTTTATCAAAACTATATGCACACTCTCCGAGCCAGAGTCCTGACGTCACGCGAATGTAAAATATGGCTCAGCCAATCAGATTCGAAAGTAGTCGCGTAAAGATAGACTTGCATTGGAGATGTGCCAACCGGCGGCCGGCGATTCGCTTGCTAGCACCAGCTGCAAGCTGATTGGCTGATGGTATAGCCTCTGTCCGGGCTAGAACCAGTACAGCATACTTTCGCCAACACCGCATTCCTTCGCCAAAAACCCAAATATATTCGGCTGGAGAGTCTTTTCAGTCAAGAAAACTTGCAGATAGGGGTTTCCCAACACGGGCTACAAAACTGCTAGCTCAGTTTATAACTAATGTTGAAGGTGAATTATTTCCTTTAACATCTGTCCGAAGCATAACGTAACAGACCTATTACAGTCGCTCGGCTTTATTTCGCTATTAATTATATATATAAAATTGTATGTGCATTTTTTTATAGCAAATTGTAGTTGATAAAAACAGCTAAAATGCATTTTGGAAAGATAAAAATGGAAACTTTTACTCCAACTTGGGGGGGGGGGAATATACTTTTGCCCCCCCCCCACAACTTTTCGTTTTGGGGGGGGGGATATTGCCCATTTTGCCCCTCCCCGGGATCCGCCTCTGTGCTTATGCATTGATAGGTGATTTAAAACAAACTTTCCTTTTGTAAAAGTTGCTTACATTTTCTTCTATATCAGGAAATGTGTCAATTTTGCTCGGATTTCAGGCGTTTGGGGGGGGGCATGGCCGCCATGCCCCCAGGCACGTAGCCAGGATTGTTATCGGGGGGCGGGGGCTACGTCGGTGGTACAAGCAAATTTCGCTCCTCAGACATATGTTGTTGACCGGGGGGGGGGGGGGGGGTAGGGTCGGGTTGTCAGAGAATCTCATTCTATCTAGTGTGTACCTTTGTTTTGCTCAAGGGGAGCCATGACCCCGTACCCCTCCCCCTTGGCTACGTCCCTGCCCCCCTGGATCCGCTAGTGCTTAAGAGTAATTGCATGCATCTGAAACGAGTTTCACGGATACACGCTCTATTAGTGTAAGCTGGCATCGTTTGGGAAACTTTGAGGTGAGTTTGATAACACTTCTACACTCGAATTACGACTTACAAGTAATATCAAACACACAGCATGCAGGGATTATACGGGTTGTTCCCAGAATAATTGAGTTACATAGTAAAACGTACTTATAAAGGTGGTAGAAGTCCCACGGTAGCCACATTTTTTCTGGAAATTACCTCTTCTGCACGTAAGGACATTCCAAAGTGTGCAGTGATGCCACCGCGTATTTTCTGCAGGACCGGCTGAGGCAGAGTCAGTCATCTCTTTTATGCTAATAAAAACACCTCACGTATGGCTTATTTCCGGTAAAATAAGCAATATTTGAAAGAAAATAAACTTGTTTTGTTCCAACGACAACAGCAGTTACCTAGTTTTCCCATAAAATTCTATATTTTTCATGAATTTTCATGCCAAAAAATTAATGCGCCACCACCAAATTCTCAACGCTAAAGGCCAGAGAAAAGAAAACCACAAAAACACCTCAACGAACAGTTTGTAATAATACAAAGTCCCGTCAGTTTTGAATTGCATAATAATTGTGTGATCCAGTGTAGGACTTGCAGATAATTCAAAACTCTCAAATTTATCTCAAGGTAAAAGGGGTGCCGATCAAGTACTCGTTATCTGATACTAGTCTCGAAAAACGCCCAAGTTTTAACGCTGATAATTTCTGAAATAATGGACTAAATGAGCACTGAGGTCCCTGTTATATGTCTTAAACGTGTTTAAAGCTCATACAACTGCAAAAGAGTGCATTTACTTTCAGGACGGAAACCCGTATAATCCCTTTAACCAGGAATGCGTGTTGACTTTTGACTTCACACGCCTTTCGCTAGTGAAATTTGACAGGATAACAAGCAGTTAGATTATAAATAACTTTTTTTACAGTGCAGGCAGTATCGAGACTGGGCGAGAATTACTCGGCTCTGTCGGAATCCCCGACTTATGGATGGAAACCACAGTAGCACGCTGCCACTCCTTCGGCAGCACTCCCGACACAATCGACGCGTTGACAACATCGAGTACATGCGGTAAGATCACAGGCCAGGCCATACCAACATGTTGATTGTGACGCAGTCGGCCGTCCTCTCCGCAGGTGCTAGATGTTGACATTCGCCTCAGAGGTTCGGAGAGCTCAGTACATTGCAAACACATAAATTCAAGGTAATTCACTAATGAGTGATGTGTATGTATATTGTGGAGTGTGGAGGCGCTTTATGCGAAACGTCAGCCATTCTACAGGAAGCAAGAGATTAGCCGACCAGTGCCGCCGTCCACAGACGCATGCGGGCGGATCGCCGGCAGCGGGCCGGATCGACCCTCAACGCCCGACCCTGGCGCCCGACAATAATTACCCTCCCCTGCCACGTCCCTTCCCGGCCGAGATATGTGATACCAAGCCACACAGCCGGCGCGCCGGGCGGCCAAGGTCACCAGCGGCCGCAGACCACCAAATGGCCGGGGTGCATATCATATTGCCTATATCACAGATTGCCCAAGTTACACTGCCTTGGTTGCCCCCCTCCCCCCCTGGATCTGCTAGTGGTCATCCGGGTCATTACTCTCTCGATCGCTCCGCCCTCTGCTCTAGTCGCGCGCCGCCGTGCACTCTCCCCGGGGCCCGGTTGCGGCACAAACTCCACACGCCGACACTGAATAACCAGATCCACACAAGTACCTACTTAACAAGATCTATAACCCACAATTCACAAATATTTTACACTCACCGCCAACGCTACACCGCCAATACGTACCGTGAACTAATGAGATGCCGTCTACCTTGGTAGACTATCCCGCAACGCACAGGTGTCCGCAACACCTCCGCGGTACAGCCTTGAACCTACTATTCCAGGCGCTATACCTAGGGACATCTACTGACCAAAGCTCAAAGCTTTATATCAACCGCCAGATGTCTCCGTCGTCGGCGTGATTCTAGCGCGTAGAACAGGGTAGAACACGGTAGGTTTAGGTCTGCTGAGTTTAGGCAGAGCGTGCGTTGGGCAAAACGTCGTTGGGCACAACGTCCTTGGGCAGTGTAAGCCTTGGGCAAAAAGCCGTTGGGTAGAACGTCCTTGGGCAGTGTGAGCCTTGGGCAAAAAGCCGTTGGGCAGAAAGCCGTTGGGCAGTAGGCCGTTGGGCAGAAAGCCGTTGGGCAGTAGGCCGTTGGGCAGAAAGCCATTGGGCAGTAGGCCGTTGGGCAAAAAGCCGTTGGGCAGAAAGCCGTTGGGCAGTAGGCCGTTGGGCAAAAAGCCGTTGGGCAAACAGCCGTTAGCAAATCTGAACATGTGGGCAATATATAATTTGGGCAATCTGACTGGTTGGGCAATCTGTAATTGGCAACACGAACGCCTCCCCCTGGTTATCTCTATGAGAGTTGGACGCTTGAGTCACGAAGCTACGCGCCCGGGGTGTCATCCCCATCTCCGTAAGGTGTCCACTTATACTTATCACGTCACCCCAGTAGTCAATTCTGGCGCATGTCTGCGGTCGGTTAAAACGGGTTTTCGCAAATAACTTTTTGAAAAATGTAGATACAGCAATTATTTTGATGTCATCGTGTTCGCCTCGTCAGAACTCGTCGATTCATACCAATTGCATGTGGTTTAGGTCAAATCAAAAGTTCATCGAAGGGGCGGGGCTTAGAGCCTCAGCTGGTGACCGCCGAACCGCAGGGGGACCGTGAACAAGGCTCTGACCTTTGATAACCTCTAGTGACCTCAATATTGACCTGAGCCTAAAATGATTCAAAGATGTCGATTCGCCTTGCTTTGATATTTCCAACGCTGTCTTTCTCTTTTTCGTAACCTTTTTACTTTTTGAGCTAGACGGTATTTATTTCTCCCAAAATAGCATTAACTGCAATAGCGGAAGAGGCCGGTGCATACACATGATGTCACGCTCTGACGTCATGATCACCTAGAATCACCGGATGACTCTACCTCCTATATATGGCCTTGTACGCGCCCTAACCCCCCCCCCCCCCAGGCCGTATATACTAGGTAAAGTCATCCGGGGTTTTTACGAAAATCCGTGACGTCACAAGGTCGCAGAATCCGTTCCCCATATTCAAGTAATGAAAATGGGTCATCTTTGGAGGCCTGGTACGAAAAACCTCTTTGTCTCCGTCATGTTCTATTTGCGGCATAGGGAAGACCATTTCAAGCTCTATCTTTTATCCAAATACATTTTTGCTCTATCTATATCAGATAATTTGATACAAGGCGATTAAAAAGTTACCTCCAGCTAATATCCGCCTGCTAATCCGGCGACCGGGGTTCGAACCCGGATCGTGGCAAAAATTTAACGTTATTTGGTAGGCTTTGCCTTTAATGGCGTTGCGGCAAACGACACGGTATTGACCTTTGGTGCTTTGCCTCACTTTTTTCATTCACGATGCCAGTATCACACCTTTCGATTGTGACCATTGCCGTTTTGCCGGCCCTCCCATCTGGGCTACCGGGCCGTGGTGGGGAGTTCGCCCCTACCCCGCCTAACCCAAACCGAGCATCGGAGGGAGACGGGAGAGGCGGCAAACGAGAACTATCCATGCGTAGATTCACCCCCTCCCCATGTCCTGAAGGCCACATCGGTAAGGTCAAGTCAAAACCAAAGGTCAAATTAATCATATTTGTATTCGGGCACGGTCCATCAACAGCCACGCCCTCAACGGGTCCGATATTGATATACAACATGGATCACTATAGTACCTCATATCACCAGGGATGCGGAGCCGTACACATTTGGGTCGGCTCTGGCTCGGGCTCCGGGGAAGCATCTCGGCTCCGCCTCCGGCTCCGAGTAAAATGTCCCGACGGCTCCGGCTCCGGCTCCGGGCAGAATCTAGCGGCTCCGGCTCTGGTTCCGTACATCCCAAACGTGATCATTCAACCCATGTTAAAAAATGTGTTTTCTTCCAAGGAGCCATACTTGCCACTAGACATGACACGTTTATTTCATGTTTGCTAATTTTGCTTGATTCCACATCTCTTTCGGAGCCGGAGCCGAGCCATTTTGACGGCTCCGGCCCCGGCTCCGAGCAAAATGTTCCTGCGGCTCCGGCGGCTCCGGCCCCGCTCCGCATCCCTGCTGATATCACTATAGAGTATATAGTGATACGACTTACAGTCGTCTCGACTCTTATGACACATGTGTTCTGGATCATTTCATAAATATAATTAAATGATTAAAATTTATTAAAATGATTTAAAACGCGGGTATTATTTATTAAAAAATATAAATAATTGAGTCATGCTATGCATACATTTAAAAAATAGTCCGAATGCTTTGAATGGGTGGATTTCTGAAGTAAGAACCCACGCTAAATTGTACTTGCTGCGCGGGTCCTGGACCATACCGCCCGATCAGGAAATTCCGGGTTGACTGCATAATTATTTTAAATCAAACGGGTAACATATACACATAGATGGACACGGCCCGTCCTTATTCCCGAACCTAGCTGGGCAGTCCGCTCCGGGGGTCACGGCACCGCACACCCACCCGGTGGCGACTGCAGTCACAGCTAGTCAGGCGTCCGTAGGAGGGCATCACTGACCCCACGCCCACCCCCGCACGGCTGAAGCCCCGACCTGTCAGACAGTCCGCTCCGGTGGGCACGGCATCGCACACCCGCCCGGTGGCGGTCGAAGTCACAGCGCAGCAGGCAGCACTAATTCCACCTCCGTACGGCTGAAACCCCGACCTGGCGGCCGTCGGCGGCACTCCAGGTCGGCGGTCGTCACCTCCGTGCAGGAGGTCTCGTCGACGGAGCGCTGGCGCGCGCCGCTGGCCGCCTCGGCAGGCTCGGCCGCTGCGTCCTCCAGTCTGCTCGTCGAACGCCGAGCGGTAGACGATGGCGCTGTCGGCGACGGCTGTCGGCAGAGGCGTGGCGTGCTCGGCCGCCGTGGCCGGGTCGGGCCGCTGCGGCTTGGCCAGCGTGGCCAGCGCGCGCTCGGCCATGGCCGCCTCCTGCTCCTCCAGCTCGGCGAGAGCCTGCTGGACGAAGCACGCCTCCGGTCGTCGGCCAGCTCCACCAGCCGGTGCTCCAGCGCGGCGCGCTCCGGCGCCAGGATCTCGGACGCCACCTGACGCACACACACAAGCATAGGAAAACACCTGTTACACTTCAAGCCACACACTTGGTGATTGAGGAGGAAGAGGAAATTGAGCCGAACAAGGACAATAATACAGATGCATACGAGTGTTGAACTAGTAATGATACATATCGGGTTATTATTGGTCTTTTTCACGTGAAAACAGCAGTTATATCATATTGAGCCGATATAACATGCACTTTTGGTGAAAGTTGATCTAGGCATCATGACAAGTTATCATGCATTAACGACAGTCACCAGTCGGGCCTGCCTGCCCCCCCCCCCCCCCTCCCCGCCGCCGCCGATCACCGTACCTGTTTGGGTGTGGCCAGTATGATCCTAATCAGCCTCTGTCGCTCCGCGTCTCCCAGCGTGACCAGCTTCTCGTAGGGCTCGGCGTCGTCTTCCACCAGCTGGCCGAGCGGCGAGCTCGGCTGGCGGCGCACCAGCCGAAAGGCCACGGTGTCTCCGAGGCGCGCCGGCGGCCGCGGCACCAGCCGGCAGCGGCGCACCTGGTCCGGCTGCACCGTCTCCTCGCAGATGGGGCATTTCCATACCGCCTGGTCGCTGAGCGCCAGATAGTGCACCAGGCAGACGCAGCAGTAGGCGTGTGACGCGCGCCGCCTGCGGCTGGTACAGCCAGATCGGGCACGAGGTGGGCTCGTCCCCATGCAGCCATACCTGCTCCACGATCGCCCAGTCCACCAGATGGCCCGGGTCGCCCAGGCGGGCGACCCGACCCGGGACAGGTTGGGCAATCTGTAATTGGCAACACGAACGCCTCCCCCTGGTTATCTCTATGAGAGTTGGACGCTTGAGTCACGAAGCTACGCGCCCGGGGTGTCATCCCCATCTCCGTAACGTGTCCACTTATACTTATCACGTCACCCCAGTAGTCAATTCTGGCGCATGTCTGCGGTCGGTTAAAACGGGTTTTCGCAAATAACTTTTTGAAAAATGTAGATACAGCAATTATTTTGATGTCATCGTGTTCGCCTCGTCAGAACTCGTCGATTCATACCAATTGCATGTGGTTTAGGTCAAATCAAAAGTTCATCGAAGGGGCGGGGCTTAGAGCCTCAGCTGGTGACCGCCGAACCGCAGGGGGACCGTGAACAAGGCTCTGACCTTTGATAACCTCTAGTGACCTCAATATTGACCTGAACCTAAAATGATTCAAAGATGTCGATTCGCCTTGCTTTGATATTTCCAACGCTGTCTTTCTCTTTTTCGTAACCTTTTTACTTTTTGAGCTAGACGGTATTTATTTCTCCCAAAATAGCATTAACTGCAATAGCGGAAGAGGCCGGTGCATACACATGATGTCACGCTCTGACGTCATGATCACCTAGAATCACCGGATGACTCTACCTCCTATATATGGCCTTGTACGCGCCCTAACCCCCCCCCCCCGATCTCTATGAGTCAAGCACAATGTATGTGTGGACATTTAGGTCCTTGATGTGCATCAAGAGCTGAATTAAATCCAGTGGAACATTCTGAAGTAAATATTGTCAAACTTATCTGAAAAGGGCAATATTGGAATGACGATTATCTGAGTGTGCCTACTGTTTTGGAATGTCAAAATATTGTTGATGCAGTACCTAATGATTTCATCCCTGACAATGTGACAAAACTGTTTGGTATATATAATTTAGTCTGAATGGTTTGAGTGGTTGTGTCCCGGGTACCTGCAAAGCCGAGCTTGTTGCATTTAAAGGAAATAGTTCACCTTCAACATGGGATTTTGAACTGAAATAGCAGTTTTGTAGCCTGCATTGAGAAATCCTTATCTGCAACTTTTCTTGGCTGAAAAGACTCCAGCTGAAGATATTTGACTTTTTGGCAAAGGAATGCGGCGCATATATGATATACTGTACCGTCTGAGAGTGCCAGCACTGCATGGAGCATGCGCAGACCAATAACGTACACCATAACATTAGACATAAAGACATAAAGACATAAAAGAAAAGTGCAACAAAGAGCCTCTTGGGCCCATCCGAGGTTGCACCCCCCCCCCCCCCCATCCCCCCCCCCCCCCTCCACCAGTCTCGCCCCTTCAAATCACCTTACTCTACCTGCATAAAAGAAGGCTAATCCCACAAGTATTTATGAACTAATCCCTTCTCTGTAAAGTATTTATCTAATCTAATTTTGAAGGAAGCAAGTGTCACTGCATCAGCGACATCCCCTGGTAGCATATTCCAATGTCCTACAACCCTTCTACTGAAAAATGACTGTCGTAGCCTAGTCCTACTTTGTTTCATAATGAGTTTATGCTGATGACCTCTACCTCGATTTTCCCTATTGAACTCAAACATACCCTTTAAATATCCAGAATGCTGACTATTTACAAATTTGAAGACTTCAATTAGATCTCCTCTTAGCCTTCTATATCTAAGTGAAAACATACCCAATTTCCTTAATCTATCTTCATAAGGTAAACTACCAAGACAATTAATCATTTTTGTTGCCCTTTTTTTAACTCTTTCTAACAACCAGCAATCTTTCTCATATGTTGGAGACCAGGCTTGTACACAATACTCCAAATGTGGTCTAACGTATGCACAATACAGTTTTGTTATTACCTTTTCACTCTTGTAGGAAACATTTCTGTTAATGGCCCCTAGCATTCTAAGTGCCTTTTTCCTAGCTTCTACAACCTGGTCTGACGCTGATAGTCTATTGTTTACCACGACACCTAAATCTCTTTCCTTTTCAATCTGCTCCATTTTCTGCCCACCCATTTCATACCTATGTTTACTGCTAACCCGTCCATTAATAATTTACAACCTTCTGTCCTGAATTGGTGCGATGTAGGACCATTTTTGAAAAGAAAAAAAGGAACTATTTAAAATTATAATAAATTTGTGTTCTGAAAAATTTCTGAAGGTGAACTATTTCCTTTAATAGCACCACAGTCCCACTGGCCACCACCCGCCCACATCAGTAGGGGAGGTTTGGTCATGCGTTGCCATTTTTAGCATGTGCCATTTTTAGCAGAATATGCTCAAAATGGCTATGCAAGTTGCTATTTTTGGCAACTATGAAGCGATTTTGCTCCCCTTGAAGCTTTTTGCTAAATTCGTGAAAAATCTAAAAAAATAATTTAATACCACTAACACCATCAGAAAGAGCTTATTCTCTTGATTTTCACCATTGACACTGAAAATCTGATGTTGATGCATACACTTTTTGGCGTTTTGAAATTGGTTGTTGAAGTTAAGGTTTTCAACAACAAAATATATATATATATATTTTCTCCAAATATTTTTGTGTTTGTTATAAAACAAGCTGTTTGTCATGCAAGAAAAATATATTTTCAGCAAATATTCTTTTGAAGATGCTGCAGCATTGACATATGTCAATGTATTAAAGGGAAATATTCACCTTTTGATTTTGTTAGCATCAATTTCTTTGGCTACCATTATGGTATTAAAATGATGTGATCTAAATTTAACAATTAAATACAATTATTCCCTAATTAAAAGTTGTAAGTTTGGGAAAATTAATGATCAGTATTTTTCCTCCACTATTGGAAAGTGCAACATCTGGCGCTTTTGCATCAATCTGTTCAGTTTTGTTGAATGGGCAAATCGCTGACACTAAATAGGTTGCTCGGGTGCCAAGCTAAACTGCTGATTTCAATGCACTTTTTTCAAATGATTGTTGATTGATCATAAAAGTTTGGCACTTATTCACAAAAGATAGAGTGCAGGCAACATATTGCATATCTTCATGATAAATAACAATGCATAGGGAGGCTAATTTACTGAATTTGTTACCAAGTACTTGCTGAGTACCAACTGTTATAGCTGTGCTGAGTACCAGTTGCTTATCTGTAGGAAACTGCCAATATCTTTTGGTAGGAATGTTTATATGCAAAATGTGATAAATTTACATTATATTTGGTCTCATCTATCGCTTTCAGGTGCTAACTTTATTGTTTTGGAAAAAGGTGAATATTTCCCTTTAAAGGGAGATAATTCAATTCAAAGTTGGAAGTTTGAGAAAATTTATGATCAGTATTTTCCCTACACTATTGGAAAGCGCAACTTCTGGCGCTTTTGTGTCAATCTGTTCAACGTTGTTGAATGGGCACTTATAAACAAATCTCAGACACTAAATAGGTTGCCGTCGGGGGCCAACCGTTTAGGTATTTAATTTAGGGCACTTATAAACAAATCTCAGACACTAAATAGGTTGCCGTCATGATAAATAGGTTGCCGTCATGTTTATAAGTGCCCATTCAACAACGTTGCATGCCGATTTAAATGCACTTTTTTAAAATGATTGTTGATTGTTCATAAAAGTTTGGCACATATTCGCAAAATATAGAATGCAGGAAACATATTGCATACCTTCATGATAAATAACAATGCGTAGGGAGGCTAATTTACTGAATTTGTTACAGAGTGCTTGCTGATTATAAGCGTGGAGCGCTTATCAACTATGAATTGAAATATCTCGCAGTAGGAATTGTTATATGCAAAATTTTATGAATTTACAATATATTTTGGTCTCGTCTATCGATTTCAGGTGCTAACTCCATTTTTGTGGAAAAAGGTGATTATCTCCCTTTAACATGATTTATATCAGAAAATTGTATTTAGAGGCATGTCTTTAGCTTTCATAAAAAAGTTGGTGGGATGAGGATTGCATAGTTGGAAAATCAACCCCTTTGTTTTCAAACTTGTTGGCTCATAGCTGGAAAATATCCTTGTAATAAATTTAACATTACTATAGGTACCTTAAAGTTGAAATTATAGGTGACCTATATATATATATAATAATGGGTCTGAATGGTAAGTTGGTGGGGAAACAGTCTGTCAACTCTAAACTGAGTGGAAACTACACACAATTTGAGGTGCTGCTGTTACCAAACCTATGTTGACAGCAGCACCTCAAATTGTGTGTAGTTTCCACTCAGTTTGGAGTTGACAGACTGTTTCCCCACCAACTTACCATTCAGACCTATTATTATATATATATAGGTCACCTATAATTTCAACTTTAAGGTACCTATAGTAATGTTAAATTTATTACAAGGATATTTTCCATTATGTATTATGCCTTATGTATGACACATAGCTCAAACCTATGTGTCAATGCTAACCAGTGACCCATCAGCCCTTTAACCCTCGCCTGACAGGCCCCCCCCCCCCCTGAGGTTTTTCTTGAATAACTTTTGACACATAAGGTGTATCTTGCTGAAATTTTTGGTAGCTGAGTTTACAACAATTATACGTAGGCTGTAAAAATGTATTTGAAATTGAAATTGGTTAAGTATTTTGTGAGATAATAATGTTTTAATGACGTCATGTTGGTAAAAAAGAGAAATATTTGAAAAATCGTAGAAAACAGAGTTTTAAAGAAAATTGCAAACTCAATTTACCAATGATACAAAATGTCATTCTCTTTCAAATGGCAATCTCGGATTTGCAAAATGTTGGGTTTTTGACCCCTAAAATAAATGTAAAAAAAAAATTAAATCCCCACAAAATCCAAATTTGCAAAGATATTAGAAAAACGGAATATATGTGAGATAACTGAGTATGGACAATACTCATGCCAAATTTAAAAGCAATATCTCCATTATTGACTGAGCTATGGCTTCCAAGTGTAAGAAACTGATGACATCATTTTTTTAATAACTTTTTTAACATTTTTGGACAAGATACGAACAAATAATTACTTTTTTGTATTCCTGAGCCAAAACTAGTCTAAGAACAAGCCTTTTTATTTACATTTATAAATTTCTAATTTTGAGGTTTTCTGAAGAGCAAAATCGCTGTTCTGGACGTGGTAAATCCGAGGTCATTCACTTGACCTGGAAGGTCACCCGTTGACCTGAAACCTAAAAAATCGCATACTGTTAGATTCCTCTCATGACAGGCAACATGCTGGTTCTTACCGCATTGCTCTAAGTTGCTTGGTTTGGAAGTTAACAGGGGGCCTGTCAGCCCCCCCCCCCGTAGGGCGAAGGTGAAAAAAAGCTCCCGTAGGGCGAGGGTTAAAGGGACATTCCCACCTTAACATTAGTTTTAAGTTGAGATAGCCATGTTGTTGGATTTGCTTTGAAATTAAGTAGGGTAGCAGTTAAAACAACCACATAGGTCTATTCGAAAAGAAATTCGAGCTTGGTCTTGACAATTGTAACAAATAAACCCCACGTGTATTTGAATAGGGGTTTAAAGCCGATGACGTCGTCTCTCTTTACCCCATGGTGATGATAGTGGACTTGTTTTAAGGTAAACCTTGGAGATATTCACGTGTTTCGTTTCTCGATCGCTGGGTGTATTATATTTACCGTGGGTTATATCAGGATAACTAGACTTCTATAAAGTGAAACTCTAATGCAATTTTCAAACGATGCCAAGAATTCGATGTGTGGTATGTGGAGCTTTCAGTGACAAGACTTCGGTGGTCAAGTGAGTGCGACACAGTTTACCTGGTACCTGCTTGTATTTGAATCGCCAGAATTGTCTGACAAAAATTGTGCCAAACTTTGGCAGCGTAAAGGATTTATTTATAGCTCTATTTAGCTCAATAATGACGTCATCAAC
Source organism: Chirona hameri (assembly GCA_036785665.1). NCBI lineage: Eukaryota > Metazoa > Arthropoda > Thecostraca > Balanomorpha > Balanidae > Chirona > Chirona hameri. Next base: position 51,629 of record JAXIVJ010003969.1, on the reverse strand, counting down.
CCAAATTTTACAAACTTAATTATTATAAATTGAGTGAAGTTTTCGAGATAAAATATCACCATCGTTTTCAGCAGCACTTACTTCATATTTTCGGGTACAACCAGCGTATATTTGACAACTTTCAGAAAGGTGGCAATGTCCCTTTAACCCTATTCCCTGCGGGCGGCTAGAATTATGTTAACCTGCGGGGCAGATTCTGTACCCCCCCCCCCCCCGAGATCTCGAGAACCGCTCGGTCGATTTCGATGGGGAAAACGCCATTCGATTCGTCATGACAAGATACCTATTGGACCCAGGATTTTTTGTTTTGTTCAAAAATGGGGGGCCAGGGGGCAAAAATTACGAATTTTTTTTGAAAGGTCATTGCAGTCATGTGGCTCGACCGATTTACATGCCCCAAACGTTTTTGAGCTTCAAATGTACTGGTCTTTAGTATATCAAAAGACACAAAAAAAAATAAAAAATAATAGGCGTATTCAGGGAATGTAAAATGGGGGGGATTTCCTAAAACAGAAATATGTGCTGTTCGTAATTGTTTGGGACGACATGAACGTTACATGTGGGCATTATATGCTGTAATTTGTCAAATTTGATATATTGCACATAGGCGGATCCAGGAAAAAAAACATGGGGGCACCATGCGCGTAACACTTTTATCATCTTACTAATTTGAAGTTGGACCTAATTTAAGGGTGGGTATTGCCTCCCATTTTTTATCCTGAGTGCGCCTCTGCCCCAAAAATATGTACAATCCCAGTATCTATGATGCATATTGCGTTGCATTTTTTTTGACTCATTTATTGCACTGCAAACCACGAAGGAAGTATGCGCCGCAAAACCGCATTCGTAACACCCTCCCCAAAACAGGAGCCTGGAACCGCCTCTGCTGAACCGATTTTTTCAAAATTTTAACCCGACACGCGCCATTCAATTTTGGGAAAAGTCACAAAGTTTCAGGACGCTAGCTAGCCTTAACGGTTTAGAAGCGGCAAGTGAAAACCCACCGGGAGGGGCAGAATCTCCCCCCGCAGAGAATAGGGTTAATCTGCCTGTTGTTTCATATCTGCCTACTACATAATCTGCCTACTGTGTCATGCTAACTGGCTAATAGCGTAACCTATAATTGCCATTATTGCCTGAATACATAATGTAATGATCTCTTGTACCAAGGAATCAGTTACTTGTATGGCTTTGTCATGATATTTTTGTATAATACCTCATGTCTTTAGGGGAAATAGTTCACCTCCAACATTAGTTTTAAACTGAGATAGCAGTTTTGTACCCTGTGTTGGGAAACCCCTATCTGCAAGTTTTCTTGCCTGAAAAGACTCCAGCTGAATATATTTGATTTTTTGGCGAAGGAATGCGGTGCTGGCGAAAGATAGTGGTGCTGGATCTAGCCCGGACAGAGGCTATACCATCAGCCAATCAGCTTGCAGCTGGTGCTAGCAGGCGAACCGCCGGCCGCCGGTTGACACATCTCGAATGCGAGTCTATCCTTACCGACTACTTTGGAATCTGATTGGCTGAACCATTTTGTTTAATTCGCGTGACGTCAGGACTCTGACCCAGAGAGTATGCATATAGTTTTGATAAACAATAATAATGTACGGCCTTCTGTCCTGAATCGGTGCGATATAAGGCCATTTTTGACGATAAAAAATAAATTGTATGCAAAAATATAATCAAATCGTGTTGGGTAAAAAAAAATTCAAGGTGAAGTATTTCCTTTAAAGGGACTGTCCCACCTTCCCAAAAGTTGTCAAATGTACGCCGCTTGTGGTGCATTATATGAAGTGATTGCTGCTGAACACGATTATGACATTTATTTCTGGTAAACAGTGCTCAATTTCTTAAAAAGTTCAGTTTTAATATTTGGGTTGATGTCATATTGAGCTCTAGAAAGCTACACAGAAATCCTTTATGCTGCCAAATTATGGCACAATTATTTCGATAGAATTCTGGCGCTTTGAATGCAAAACAAACCAATTACCAAACCATTGAAACGTAGCAAATATTTCCAAGGTTCACCTTAAAACAAGTCGACTACCATCACCATTTGGTAAAGAGAGACGACGCCATCGGCTTTAGACCCGTATTAAAATACACGTAGGGTTTATTCGTTACAATTGTCATGACCAAGCTCGAGTTTTCTTCTCTCGATTAGACCTATGTGGTTGTTTTAACTGCTACCCTACTATATTTCAATGCAAATCCAACAACATGGCTATGGCTTAACTCAAATATAATGTTAAGGTGGGACAGTCCCTTTAAAGGGAAATAATGACCTTTTGATTTTGTTAGCAACAATTTCTTAGGCTACCGTTATGGTTTTAAAATTATTTTATTTAAATTTAAGAATTAAATACAATTATTCCCCAATTCAAAGTTGTAAGTTTGGAGAAAAAAATACAAAACAAGTACTTTGTGTACTTCATGAAGGTCATTGACAAATGCTTCCTTCCTTACCATTGTTTACATCGAGTGCGGCATTTTTGGAGGCTCTGTGACGTTTCTGATCAAACTGATCCGTGAAGCAATCCGTGAAGCATCCGTGATGCATGGCTGACTATCAGTATAAGTCATGAATAACAACAACATGCAAACTTTACCAACTCGAATGAAATAAGGGCGGAATTATTTGAACCCCATGGCAAGCAAGTATTCGCAAAGCACTCGGCACTGCGCCACAGTAGCAAAAGGCGAGGGAAATGCATATTGGATACAATATTATTGCGTCATAAGTTTCTGATGTGTCAACTACTATGAAATACAGTGATAAAATACCTTTAATAATGATTTACAAGAAAATTCAAACTTACAAAAAATACTTTGAATAAGTCTTTAATTAGCTTTGAAGTCAAAATCAGATATATTTTGCAATGCTACACAAGAATGGCACCAGTGACGTCATTAAAGAAGACTTGGGTATACGAAACGGGAATATGGGATGATAGCCTTTGATGATACCCGCTTCTCAGCATATAATCAGGGACAACTCGCCACAAATGGTTAAGTGCGCCGAGAAGCATGACAATGACTTTGCAAACAAATCGCCGACGCTAAATAGGTCGCCGTCGATGTGCATCGATGAGCTTCCGATTTAATTGCCAGTGTTGTGTTATTGTTTGTTAGTTTTTTGGGAAAAAAATATTATTTTTCATGATAATATAAAGCATAGTGTTGTATACAGCCACAGACAAATTATACAAAACTCCTAATGTTGAAAACAAATTAAGCGATTTTCACAAATTGAGGGTCGCAACTACTAACTATGCCGCCGTTGATGTGCATCGATGAGCTTCCGATTTTATTGCCACTTTTTCCAATCGCTGTTAGTTTTAGAGGATCGCCGGGCATATAATCACAACAAGCAGAACGCACAATATATTTTCCACTCCATTGCGTAAAAAAGCAATACGGGAAAAGCCCGTAGTTTGATGAGGACCAAAAGTGCTTGCAAGTACCGGTCGTTAAAAGTGTGGAACGCTCATCAACTATAACTTGAAATATCTTTCGGTAGGAAAGTTTTCATGCATAATGTGATGAATTTACAATATATTTTGGTCTCGTCTGGCGATTGCAAGTGCTAACTCCATTTTTGTGGGAAAAAAGTCATTATTTCCCTTTAAAGGAAATAATTCACCTTCGGAAAATTTCTCAGAACACGATTTTATTAGATTTTGTAATACAATTTTGTTTTCTCTTTTCAAAAATAGTCCTAAATCGCGCCAATTCAGGACAGAAGGTCGTACATTATTAATGTTATGGTGTGCGTTATTGATCTGCGCATGCTCCATGCAGTGCTGGCACTTTCAGACGGTGCGGTATATCATATATGCGCCGCATTCCTTCGCCAAAAAGTCAAATATCTTCGGCTTGAGTCTTTTCAGCCAAGAAAACTTGCACATAGGATTTCCCAACACGGACTACAAAACTGCTATTTATTTTCAAAACCCCATGTTGAAGGTGAACGATTTCCTTTAATGATGCGATCTATATTGGTCATCACCAGGTGTGATAAGATTGGTTGCTTTGACCCTCTCAATCTCATGACTTGATCAACATGTTGGTGTAAACTATTGGCTGGAGGGTCGTTGAGAAACATACCCGGAGTGTTGCTCCCATAAACACACTGCTCCCATCTCATCCTTTTTAGATACCTATGTTGAAGTCATCAGATTTAAGTAGATACACTCGATGTATTGTGGATATACTCAAAAGTAGTGAAATTCTGAGACTTGGTTTTTATTAACATCTTCAAATGCTGCCATTTGTTTCAATAAACTAGTATGCTGTCAATTTTGGAGTGTACATGCATGGAATGTGTGTGGAATCGTTTGTAACCGACTGTTGTCAAAGCTGCCGTTAACACTCTGCTCGTGTTGAACGCTGCCTCCCCATTCAGGACGTGTTTGAGTGAGCGACGATGGAGGACGCGGACCGCGCCACGATCCTGCGGCAGCTGCCTGACCTGTTGCGGTCCGTTCAGCTGACGCCCGAGTTCACCAGCCAGCTGCTGCGACAGCGCGTTCTCACTCATGACGGCCTGGAGGAGCTGGAGGCGGAGCCGGTGCTGCTTGAGCGCCGCCGCCGTCTACTGCTGGAGGTGCCGCGCCGCGGGCCGAAAGCCTTCGACGGTCTGGTGTGCGCGCTGCTGGAGAGCGGCCAGCTGGCGGCCGCCCGCCTGCTGCGGCCCACGCTGACCCTGGCCGACCTGTCTCCGGCCGCCGCCACCGCTGTCTCCGAAGCTGCCGCCCAGCCGGCCGGGAGAGTACCGCACTGTGTCCCCACCACGCCGGTCCACCCGCCGCCACAGCGGGTGCCGCGTCCACCAGCCGAGCCCCAGCAGCTGGCGGAGGACCGGACGGACGCGCCGGGACCGAACCTGCAGCTGCGGCCGGCCGAGCGAATCCTGGGCACCGAGCAGGACGCGTACCGGATGGCGTCGCAGCCGCGCGGCCTGGCGCTCGTCATCAGCAACATCCGCTTCTGCAACGCAGACCTGCATGACGAGCGCGAGGGTGGTGAGATGGACGAGGTGGCGCTGCCGTCGCTCCTGGAGCACCTCGGGTTCAAGGTGCAGCTCGAGCGCAACCTGGACCGCTCCCGGCTGCTCGCCGCCATCACCGCGTTCGCCAAGGACGAGGCGCACGCGATGTACGACATGGCGGTGCTGGCGGTGCTGACGCACGGCGGCCATCACGTGCTGTACGGGGTCGACTCTCGGCCGCTCGAGGTGGAGCAGGTCATCGGCTGCTTCTCGCACGAGGCGGCGCCGCAGCTGGCCGGCAAGCCCAAGTGGCTGATGTTTCAGGCGTGCCGCGGCTCCGAGGGGAACCGCGCCGTGCGAGTGGTGGACCCGAACCGCCAGGCTACGGACGGCCGGCCGATGGCGCCGTCGCCGCAGACGCAGAAGATGGCAGAGTTTGGAGACATTTACCTGACGTTCTCCACCATACCCGGCTATGTGTCGATGCGCGACCTCGACCGCGGCACCTGGCTGGTGCAGGTTCTGTGCCAGGTGTTAGCAGAATTCGCTCACGATTGCACGCTGGGTGAGCTGCACATGATTGTGCATGCTCGTATGAACGATATCGTGACGAGCAGGAACGAGAAACAGACCATCGAGACGTCGCAGCGCGGATGGCGTAAGAAGCTCTACTTTAATCCGGGACTATAGAGGGCGCGGCAGTCGCGGCGGGCGATGTGCCCTGCTAGCCAAAGTAGCCAGTTCTCTGCGGGGAGACATAGGACGGGCTGTTGAGGGCAATTTAACTGACTTCGTCTTCAGGTTTATGCCGTCCTTGATGATTCAGGCCGTGAAGTTCAGTCATTGTGGTGATACCTGGTCAGTGGTAGCCAGATGATCATTAATATTTGTACTGTTGCCGTTAGCGTGGCAAGCATAGCTACTTACTGTATGAAAAATATTTGGGACATTCCAAAACAGTAGGCACACTCCCTTTAAAGGGTCGGACCGTGTCCAAGTATGTCGGCCACGTAAAATTTCGCTTCTAAATTCTGCCGGCTGCCAGGAATTGCGCAATCGGATGGTAGGGTCAGGGCCTGCGCAACAAGCTATGCTTGGCGCGGGGCCTTGCCTCGGAAATCCACCCATTCAAGAGGTTCGTACTACATTTATGTATATATAAAAACGCGAGAGCCCGCACCGATACAGCGAACGCAGATGATGCGTTACCCCTGTGATTTGTGGACGCGTCATGTGATCCGTGACCAGTGTCCTGCTCAGTGCTCACTTGTTACAGTAACCACCCCCAGTCCGCTGCTGGGGCTATCATTGATTCATGTGCCTTCAGTGGGACTAAACAGCCGGATTGATGCCTGTGCCTTGGGTGGGATGAATGGGACGGTTGTGATATTTGTTAGGATATTGACGGGAGGGCGGTTGTCGGGGTGTTTGTATGATTGTCGTGACCGGTGTCGGTGACCAAACTGGCGGGTTCCGGACGGTTGATCTATTGCTGAATCGAGCCCTGAACAATGAACATGTATCCGTCTGTAACCTTACTCTGTACGTAATGCTGCATTATCGGGCTCACTAACTGCTTCATTGTGTTGCGTCTGCCGACCGTGATCTGGCTGCTCGATCTTCTGTGTCTGGTGTTTGTCGAAGTTAGACGAGTGATAGACTATAAGACGTCATTTATCATCCTCTTGACAATCGGATAGAAGTTGGATAACAAGCAAAATTGAGCAGGAATTGATATCGCTAGTCTTCCGATGCTTACATTTTCCTTACGCCCATAGCGTAGACACTGCTCGTTTTGTGTCAACTTTGTGCGTTACGTGAAGGTAAAAGCTATTAGTAAAGTAATTTTGGGTAAAAGCTACCATTGCTCGATGTCCGTTTCCAGCACCGAATATAACTTGAGATATAAGGAAATCTACATGTTGATACAATATTCATGAAGTGTGACTTAACTCAAGGTGCTTGTATATCTATCGATTTGTGTCGCGACAAAAATGGGCCGATCGTATTAAGATACCCATTTACTTTTGATCTTTTGTGATTTACAATCGTGCAAGCATGTGGATGTGTGAAAATAAACTCGCATTATTATTAAATACACACTTGTGGAGTATGCCCTGGGAAAAGTACGTCAGCTTGTTGGGCTTGATTACAGTGGCGGGGGACAGGGTACGCAATGCTCTCCCCCCCCCCCCGTCGAAAATCCGGGGGGGGGGGGGGGGCAAAATGGTCGTTTTGCCCCAGATTTTGGCAGGCTCATTATCTCACGTTTGCAGCTGTGTGACGTTATTTTTCCCGATTTCGTCCTACCAATCATTGCATGCAAATATTTTTACTTGTGCTTTGACGACGAATTGACATCCATTGCTAACGATCAGTGAATCACTGTCCAGATGTGTGTCACACATTTTTATAAATAGAGGTAATTATTGTTTTATTTGCTTGGCGAAAGTCGACATACCAGTAAAAATTACGGCGCAAATATCGTGACCGGCGCAAAATACATACCTATGAACAGTACTAAACATCCGAATTGCAATAGATGTAGGTATATTAAATAGTACAATTTACGAATATTTCTTGTCTTTAATCACGCACTTGTATTTCGGCACACTTCTCTGTTCTACAGGACATTTTTAGAATGAAACACGGCAAATTGACCCACTGCACAGCCCATGCCTTTCCACCCCAATCCCGCGAACCGGCGCAAGATGAGCAGGAAGGGCAGCTAATCCCCCAATATAGAAGTTGTGGGCAAACATTTAGTCTTGCTCTTCCATGAGATCATAAGAGTGAGCCCTTCCGAAAACTGGAACAATAGTCAAGGGCCTATCAGGAATGACAAAAGCAGTCCCTTCTTCCAAAATTACCGGACATTCGCACTGATGTTTCCCTTCGGTCTCCAGAAATGCTATGTTTTACTGAGACCAATCTGAAGTCAACGACGCCAGACCGATTTGTAACAATTCCAGGGTATCGCCTTTTTCGGCTGGACAGAAAAACAGGACGTAAAAAATCTGGAGGAGGGGTCGCAATATTTGTGAAGGAACATTTATCCGCCAATATAATTAAAGTGAAAACGACTGGATCAGACTCTCATGTAGAGGCGCTCTGGGTCCAGGTGAAATTTGATAAAAAGAAAGCAGCCACTTTGGCTTGTGTCTATCGACCACCTTCATCAAACCACGCTCAAATTCAAGCGGATTTCAACAATCTAGAGGAACAAATCCAACAAATTATTACGGCCTCTTCATCTCACCGCATCATTCTAGCGGGTGATCTGAATTCAGACCCTCAAACAAATCCAGCAGCAAATGAAAGGCTTCGGGAATTAGATAGGTACGGGCTGAACTGTGTAGTACGCGATCCTACCTTGTATCGTGACCGTACGCGCTCATTACTTGATGTTGTGCTGATGTCTGATTCGCTGTGTAACGACCGATCACCAACAATGTGTTCGGTCCAAAAATGTGATTACGCGAGTCACCACCGTCGCGTATGTGTGGGAGTAACGGTGCCCCGAGCCAGCCAAAGTGCGCAGTACAGGACGGGCCGGAGATGGCGAACATTCGATAATGGTGCGTTTTTGACTGATGTAAGGAACATTAGATGGCACTCTGTTGTAAAACAAAATGAAACATGTCAACAGCAGTGGGAGGCTTTTTCAAATACGCTTAACGAAATGTTAGACTTCCATGCTCCTATCAGAAATTTCGAGTTCACAACCCCCGTGCCCCACCGGTTTCGAATGAAACCCTCAATCTGATGAAGCAGCGCAAACGATATAAAGAAACAAACGATCCAGCGTATCAGGAAATCAACACATTAACTAAACGGGCGATTGGCAAAGACTGTCGGGCAGATATAGCAAACCGCGTCCACAACTCAACATCCTCGTCATTGTTTCAGAAATTAAAATATGTAATTGCACCTAAACGTGGATACACAAAGCAACCGCAAAATTTAACACCAGATGACCTGAACGATTACTTTACAGCAGTAGGTACACACACCAGAGACGAGGTGGTGGCCGACTTCGACCGTTCGGGCCGAGAGAAGCTTTTTACTCGACTACCTAGGGTCAACGCTGGGTCAATGAGGCTCACACCAGTCACGTTGACTGAACTAAGGTGTGCTTTATTTTCACTACCCAACAAAGACTCTTCAATAGAAGGCGACGTCCCAATCCAAATTTTAAAACTGACATTTGATGCAATTGTACGCTATCTTTTACGTATCATTAACACTAGCTTTGTCTCTGAAACCGTGCCCTCTTCCTGGAAAAGGGCGACCGTCATTCCTCTATTTAAAAGAGACGATCCATCTAAAGCATCAAATTTTAGACCTATCACGAAAGTTCCTGGTATATGCAAAGTAGTAGAAAAGTTAGTACAAAAACAGTTGACAAGCTACCTCCAGAGCCAAAGTCTATTGAGCGAAGATCAACATGGTTTCTTGCCGCAACATTCGACATGTACCGCCCTATTGACAATGACTGGCGAAATTGTCAGGGGCATGGATCGATCCCAAATTTCCATATTGGTTCTTATTGATTTGAGTCGCTGCTTCGATGTTATTGATCACAAAACGCTCATTAATAAATTATCATTGTTGCAAATTTCATCAGGCTGGTTTAAGAGCTACCTACACGGACACGTACAACGGGTTAAAGTAGGGGAAAGTTTCTCAAAGCCACTTCCTATCACAATTTGCACTTTCCAGGGTACTTGTCTCGGCCCATTACGGTACAACATTGCTAGCAACGATCTCGCATGCCACATTCCAGCTAAAATCAATGGCTTCAAGGTCACATCGGTGCATTATGCTGATGACACACAGCTCGCTGTCACAGGCCCTCGAGATCAAATTGGAGAACTACAAAGGAGCATGGAAGAGTTGCTAGTAACGATGTCAGTGGCGCACGCAGGGGGGGGGGGGGGGGTCAAAGGGGTCAGCTGACCCCCCCCCCCCGAAATTTCTGAGGGGCCCGTATTTCTGAGGGGCCCGTTTCTGGTAGGGGCCCGGTCTTGGTCAGGCCTGATCGAGGCAGGGGCCCGGTGCTGGCAAAGGCGTGATATGGGGCCCGGTCAGAACGAGAGCCCGGTACTTGAACATTATTGATGCGGGCCCGTTTCTGGTAGGGGCCCGGTCTTGGTCAGGCCCGATCGAGGCAGGGGTCCGGTGCTGGCAAAGGCGTGATATGGGGCCAGGTCAGAACGAGGGCCCGGTCATTGCATATTCTTGATACGGGCCCGTTTCTGGAAGGGGCCCGGTCTTGGTCAGTTCCGATCGAGGCAGGGTCCCGGTGCTGGCAAAGACGTAGCATGGGGCCCGGTCAGTACGAGGGCCCGGTCACAACAGGGCCCGGTCCTCGCATATTCTTGATACGGGCCCGTTTCTGGTAGGGGCCCGGTCTTGGTCAGGCCTGATCGAGGCAGGAACCCGGTGCTGGCAAAGGCGTGATATGGGGCCCGGTCCCAACAGGGCCCGGTCCTTGCATATTCTTGATGCGGGCCCGTTTCTGGTAGGGGCCGGTCTTGGTCAGGCCCGATCGAGGTAGGGGCCCGGTGCTGGGAAAGACGTGATATAGAGCCCGGTCAAAACGAAGGCCCGGTCACAACAGGGCCCGATCCTTGCAAATTCTTGATACGGGCGTATTTTATATTGATACGTATTTTTTACATTATCCATTGTTGCTTCAGGAAATGGTTTATGGCAACTTGTGGCAACATGATGGTGGGCGCGAATGACGTAGTCGAGGCGCACTAAAACCCCAACGATGATGATGATGACACAACTACCGGGGATCGGACTGCCTAACCTGCCTAACCTGTAAAATATAATTGTTGTTGTCATTTACCTGCCTAACCTGCCTAACCTTTAAAATATAATTTTTGTTGTTGTCATTTACCTCATTTCGTCAAATTTACTCTCGACAGTTGTACCGCACATCAGTAGCACACGCACCTAAAATTCGCACATCAGTAGCACACGCAGTCACCTTACACGACATTGACAAGAAAATTATAATGTCTCAGGTTCCATGCTGTAGGGGGCCCGCTCAAAAACAAGTGACCGAAATCCGCGAAGTTTTCTAAAAACGGGTGGGGGCCCGCTCACAAGGGGGCCCGCTTTTAGGGCTCTGCCCCCCCCCCCCCGAAATGAAATCCTGCGTGCGCCACTGAACGATGTCAACGTGGTTCCAACAACATGGCATGAAGGTTAATGCGGCTAAAACTGAATTTATTTTGTGTGGAGACAGTTAAAGCGTATTGCGTAGCCCCCATTATTTTATTTTATGGGAGAGCAAATGCAATGTTCCAACAAAGTCAAAAATTTAGGAGTGGTGATGGATGAAACATTGTCATGGGAATATCATATAAAAAACATCACTGATCGCTGCTTTGGAGTTTTGATAGGATTAAGCCATGTAAAGCATGCCTTGCCCGCTGAAATGTTGCCGCGCATTGTCGATTGTCTGGTGCTATCACATGTGAGATACTGTGTACAAGTGTATGGCAGTGCCAGTGTGACGTCTCTTAAGAACATCCAAAAAATCTTAAATTTTGCCGCACGAGTCATATCAGAACGCAGGAAATACGACCACATCTCTGATGTAATGCGTGAATTAGGTTGGCTAAATGCGTTAGATTTAGTAAAATACTCTGACTTGTGCATGTTGCATAAGGTTATAACTAGAGCGAAACCTTCGTCGTTGGCGTCGCGCATCCAGTTCAACTACGAAATACTGGAGCGTGATACCCGACAATCGAAACATTGCCTCGACCTAGAAACAATCACGGAAAGCGCACATTCTTGTATAGGGCTAGCCATTCATACAATGCGCATATTTAATCTCAGTGTGTTCTGAATGCAGTTGTCGCCCATTAGATTTTACACTTGCCCAATAATTGTACGATGTCGGCAAAACAGGGCAAACTGTTTTAGCTCACTTTTTACTGTTTTAGCTCACTCATTTTTATGTTCATGTATGGAAGACCGAATAATAACCCTGTCGTGTGGAACGGTCTGTTTACGTTAATACATACATACATACAAGACCGGCATGTGACTCAGGGCCCGGAAGGACCTTAACCCGCGACATACTGGGGGGCTATTTTTTGCCCCCCTCCCGTTATTTTGCAATAACTCCTAAACGAACGCCAGTATTGTCACCAAACTTGCAGTACCTTCTCTCACATAAATTCTACACATGTTGGCAAAAGGAAAAAATGAGGTTATGATAGGTCAACCGGGAATGACGTGAGTGATGTCATGTTCTTCGGTTTTTGTTGCAAAATAATGGTTAGCGGAAAACGCTGTCAAAGGTACGATGTTTGAGATAAACTCAATTGTCTTGAATAAAATTACTGACAATAGACCAGGATATCAAACTGTAATCTCGGATTTTAAAAAATTTCTCAAAATTTTGAGAAATCTAAATACATTTTTTTTAACAAAATTTTCCAAAAAAATCAAAATTATCCAAAAAACGGATTATATGTGTTCAAGACGTGTTCGGTGAATATGTGTACCAAATGTGAAGGCGCTATCTTCAAAAATGACTGACTTATGACCTTTAAATGACAAACATCGACCACCTCTCACAGCACTTCATGCATGCATAAAAAACGCGTTTCCATTTTTGCTTTTCACTTCTATTTATATGGAACAAACAATGCTCTAGGGTCATTTTTCGCGTTCTAGACGAAAAACAAACCCATAAACATGTGTTACAACGTCTAATGACCGTAATCTGCAGTTTGACCTCGTGACCTCGGATGACCTTGACCTGACCCAAGGTCATAAACAGCTTATAAAGGTACGTAGAAGTGTCAGACACACGAATCATACCGATTTATCGACTGCTTATGCGTTTAATATCGCAATTTTGCGCGACAATTCCATCCATCGAGACCTTCTGACACGGTCAAAAATTTTGTACTTGACCTGACCTGTGACGTCATCGGTGACCTCGAGGTCAACAATATTATGTTTCCCTAAATAAATTTCCGAGGGCTATCGAATTCCGTTTGAATTTTTACATTCGGTCAAGTAGTTCCGGAGATCCGAGGGGGGGGGGGGCAAAAAATACTCCCTCCCCCTCCCCAGTAACTCGCGTTATGAAATATACCCCAGTAACTCGCGGGTTAAGAGACCGCCCTAGGGTCCATTCAAGCCACCTATGGCCCATCAGCAATGGCGGCGCCACCATAGGGGCAGGGGTGGCAGACTGACAGCCCTGCCGTGACACATTGCCACCCCTAAAATGTAGGTCAACGTCAACATTTTACCGGTGCTGTTTTGTGAAAATTGTGAATTTCGACCGCTGTGAACATATATGGAACAGTTCCCTTCGTCGACCAATGCAAATTTTGGTCACGTTAGTCTATATTGCTATTCAAACTATTATATCTAGTCATGCAGATGTAAAAAGAGCATTGGAGCTGCACATCAACAAACTACGGATAAGAACTAACAACGAAGTTACTACAAGCTCTACTAAAAAAAAAATGAGTCCAGCTTACTCCGCCGACAAAAAGACAATAAAACCATAATACGTCAAAACGTCACTACGACTGACCCTGAAGCCTAGCTACAACTCGTGATATATTATAAGAGCAAGAAAACCAGCAATCTTGTGAGGAAAAACAATCAAATAAACGTACCTAGTCTGAAGGCCACCAATGTAGTATATCTATTGAAATGCTCACACGGAGATTGCAAGCTCCGAAACAATGCTCGCTTCATAGGCCAGACGACTGCAACCCTGTCACGCATGGGCGGCGGATGCGGGGGGGGACGCGTCTCCCCAAACATTTTCGGATTTAACATGACGCCTGGGCGTTGCATGGAAAGAATAGACTTCAAAGTGCCTCCGCCCCCCCCCCCCCCTCACAACTTTCGGAAGGTGGCGCCGCCCTTGCTGTCACGTCGCCTAACCATACATTTGCAATCTGGTGCCATACCAAAACACATGAGAGAAGTCCATAATAGAGACCTAACTAGACAAGACCGCACTACAAATACCAAAATACTGGCACGTGAACCTAACCGGAAACGGCTCATTATTCTTGAGGCGTTTTACATTCGAGCGCTTATGCCAAGCATTACCACACAGCAAGACATCCAGGGCGTGTGTAGTCTATATGACAGTGGCTCAGCGGTGTCGATTTCTCCAAACGGTTGGGGGGGGGGGGGGGGCGAACACTGGCGGGTCCAGCCTCTCTCCGTGGAGGGATCTTTTTGTGACTAAAAGGTACCCCATTTTTTCCCCTCTGCGGATTTGGGTCTGTCAACTTATTTTGGTATTCGAGCTTAGACATTTACTTTTCAAATTCACAAAAATGTATTTTGTGGATTTTTTTTCCGAAATAATAAGTTAGTTTTTATATTTGAGGGTCAAAAACACAAATTTTCGCGAATCCGAGATAGCCATTTTGAAGAGAATGTCATTTCCTTTCTTTTAACTTTACAAAAAATGCTTCAAAACTATATTTTCTACGATTTATCATTTTTTTAATAACTATGATGTTGAAGCATTTATAATTTTTCCACCAAAAATGGCATGACATGAAGTCAACGTCATTATCTCCCAAAACACTACATCAACTTCATTGAAATTTGCTGAGAAGACGTAGAATTGATGCAGCATAAGGTACTGCAAGTTTGACGTGATACCTATCATAGTTGTCAAGGTATTGAGAAAATCCAGGAGGGGGCAGATTCTGACCCCCCCCCCCTACCCCAGCGAGGCGCGGATTAAGTGTCACCGGGCTCCTTGAATTGCATCAGGTGCGCTGTTTTGTCTATCATTAATCGAAGTCCCGGAGTCCCCCCCCCCCTCCCCCCACCACCGGAAAATAGAATCCGCCGCCGTTGAGCTTGAATGCATTACAACTAGTGTTCGGTGTGGTTCCATGAGTGAGTCTGAGGCTTAGAGCGGAGAAACGGGACAACCCTACTTCTAAGGCTCTAAATAAGGTTCTAATCAGTTCCTGGAATACATTGATACTTAACAGTGCCCCAAGAAGTTGTTCCAGAAGTTAGAAAGTTTTTGTCTTGCTGTAAATTGGCATTTCCTTTTGTATTACATAAAAAGACAAACGTGCGCGTGGATCCCGAAAGTGGGTCCCTAGGATCTGGATCCCGGACATAGGCGTAGGAACAGGGGGGGGGATGGACCCCTCACTTTTCGGCCATTTTTTGGGGCTAAAATCTTTATCTTTGCTTGGTGAGAAAAGTTTTTGATGGCAAAAGGTTCGCTAAGACGAGAACAGCCCAAATCCGCAAAGAAATATTCCACAGGGGGGGGGGGGGGGGGGGGGGGGTTGGGGTACTCTCAAAACGAGATCACAGTTTCACTGCCCCCCCCCACTTTTCGTGACGTTCCTACGTTCCTGATCCCGGGTACACTAGGATCACCATAATTTGTCGAGGGATCCACTGGGATCATAATCCGCCTTCAAAATTGGTCGGGAGATCCACTGGCCTGGGATTTGAGATCATGGGACTTGGTCACATATTTGTGTTGGGATCCACCGGAATCCCAGATCCGCCATTATACATCCACCGGAATCCCAGATCCGCCATTATACATACACCGGAATCCCAGATCCGTCATTATACATCCACCGGAATCCCAGATCCGCCATTATACATCCACCGGAATCCCAGATCCGCCATTATACATACACCGGAATCCCAGATCCGCCATTATACATACACCGGAATCCCAGATCCGCCATTATACATACACCGGAATCCCAGATCCGCCATTATACATACACCGGAATCCCAGATCCGCCATTATACATACACCGGAATCCCAGATCCGCCATTATACATACACCGGAATCCCAGATCCGCCATTATACATACACCGGAATCCCAGATCCACCATTATACATACACCGGAATCCCAGATCCACCATTATACATACACCGGAATCCCAGATCCGCCATTATACATACACCGGAATCCCAGATCCACCATTATACATACACCGGAATCCCAGATCCGCCATTATACATACACCGGAATCCCAGATCCGCCATTATACATACACCGGAATCCCAGATCCGCCATTATACATACACCGGAATCCCAGATCCACCATTATACATACACCGGAATCCCAGATCCGCCATTATACATACACCGGAATCCCAGATCCGCCATTATACATCCACCGGAATCCCAGATCCGCCATTATACATACACCGGAATCCCAGATCCACCATTATACATACACCGGAATCCCAGATCCGCCATTATACATCCACTGGAATCCCAGATCCGCCATTATACATACACCGGAATCCCAGATCCGCCATTATACATACACCGGAATCCCAGATCCGCCATTATACATACACCGGAATCCCAGATCCGCCATTATACATACACCGGAATTCCAGATCCGCCATTATACATACTTATGTTTTTGAAACATTTTTAATTTGTTGTAAATGGAGCTAGTTTGTTGATTTATCTTTTGTTAGATTTTGTAAAACAAAATGTTTTTATTATGACACAATATGCGATCCTGTCAGATCCAAGAACCTTGGAATCATAAATCCACTGGAATTTTTTGGTCGTGGGACCTGAAATCTGTTGTCAGATTGTATCGAGGTATCCACTGGGATCCAAGAGCTGTTATATTTTGTCGTCACATATGTTGAGATCTTAGATCAGTCATCGAATTTTGTGGAGAGATCTTCTTGGATCATGGCTTTGATTTCTGGATTTATGCAAATGTCTGATTCGTCCGGGAGATCCGTCGATCTGACGGAGCGGTGGAACTGCAGCTGCGGTAAAGATTAACAGCCGCTCATCTTCAGCGCCATCTGCCCCGTGGTGGATATTATAAGTAGTAGTACTAAAAATGTCCGATAGATGTCACGTGCAGGTCACGTCGATGTGAGTTATTTACCATGGGAGTCGCCACCACTACGGACAGTATGGACAATGTCCGTACAAGTTGGCGAACCTCCAAAAACTTGTACGAACTGTCCGTAAAAGTTTGCGGAACCATTTGAAGGTGCAGAATTAGATATATCGATACCTGAAATGTTTATATTTTAATTATCTTCACATGGACTATGTGTGACGAATCGTGACGAGTTACCTGTATTCATGGAACTTATTGCTCAACAGAATAAAAACAAAGATATATTGTCCCTCCCCAACTGAGCGGTGCTTTATGTGAAAGCGGGTACTAAAACTTTGGGGACTTTACGAGATATTGCGAAATACGCGAGGGAGCAAAACAAAATACTCTCGTGTTAGTCACTAGTCCAATAACATAAATGGTCAGTCCGTAATTTTACCTAACTGTATGCGGCTTCCTCCTGGCGCTGACAACGCTGATACACGCGCGTTTTATTTTACATGGATCCAAGCACAGTGTATTAGGCCTAACCCGCGTCATGCTGGGGAGGGGGGCGTTTGGATGTGCCTCCTGAAATTTTAGGAAATGCAATGAACAAACGGGAGAGCTACTTTTGGGGAGGCCTTTGCCCCTCCCCCCCCCCACAATGTTGAGTTACCCATTTCCTAATTTAAGCGAAAATCTACGCAACTCTTACTCAGGAAGTTTTGTTTAAATCCCCTATTGATGTATTAGAAGCGAAATTCGTTGTGTAAGATGAATTGTGATTTGGGGGGATTTGGCCCCCAAAAAGCTTTTTGCCGTTCTGGCATAACCATTATTCACGTCGAAGCGTAGTTTGTGAGATGTGAGATTAACCGCGATATACGTTACAAGACGATATAGACGATAGATGACGTTACCACTTTAGGTTTGTGTGCCTCGTTTTTTATTGCAAGGGATACTGTACGGGTCGGATCTTTACAGAGTAAAATTATAAATCAATGATGAATCAAGGAGTGTACCGACTAAATGTGTTTATCTTCACCTAAAGAAATTGTTTTTGAGTCGGAAATCAATCGCCTAAAAAAAACGCTGAAACGGATAAGTAGAGTGACAGCTCTGGAGGTCAGAGTGTGCCATCAGGAGGCCAGAGTGGCACCTCTGGAGGCCACAGTGGGCCCAAAGTACAGGGGTGGTAAAAGTGCTTTGAGTGGCACCGACCAAAAGTGGCACATACAAAAATAACCCCAGCACAGCTGGGGTCATTTTGTATTACTTCACATGAATACCTTAACACCTGGCTGCATGCTCACATCATCCCTATATTTTAACCAGCGCCGTGCCGGGGGGGGGGAGTAGACATCCCCTCAGGTTTTTCACGGATAGCGGAAAAACGGCGACGCGCAGCGCCTCCATTTTTGGCACAACTGTTTTTTGCATCCACATTATGTTAAAAAATTGAAAAATTGTAAAAAAAAAAATTGTCCACATTATGTTAAAAAATAATCGGGTGATCTTAGTTCAGGTCACCAGACCAGGTCACATGACCCCACCTCCCCCAAAAAAACTTGTGGTCGTACTACAGTCACAGTTTTGGGATGATCGGTTTTACACTTACAGGATTTCATAAGGTCACATATGTCTACAATTGGTTTATCTTATATTTTTAATATCAGCGACCTAAGGTCGGTTTAATTTCGTAACCTCCCCATTATAAGTCTAAAGGGAAATATTCAAATGCTTCCTTTTCTAAGGAGACGAAAGATAGCAGTCTAATTCCTTCTGGATCATGTTATTATAAGACATTCTTGATGACCTAGGTGCCATTTTTGTTCAGTGACCCCTACAGGGTCAGCCGAGGTCATCCGAGGTCACCAACTGTTTTATGTCAATAACTCTCGACATAATGACGATAGATAAGTGAAACTGACACCAATGTGCTTGGGAAGACGTGCTGCGACAAGATAACATAAACAAGAGAAGATAAGAATGGGGAAGGGCACGTCCCCCCCCCCCGTCCCGTCCCCCGTGGCGGAGCCCCTGCTCCAGAGTCCAGAGGTAACCAAAGGTCATGTTGGCATCTTGTCTTATCTTGTCGCAGCACGTCTTCCCATATGCAACATGACCTACTTGGGTCACCACCACTTAACCTTGACCTGAGGTCAGATTTGTAAGTTGACCTGACCTAGCCAATATGTCCTGACCTAGCCTGACCTAGACACTTTTGACCACTAATATGAGTCGAAGCGTCTTGACGAGACAAGCACGATGGCGTCATAATTATTTCCTTGTCGTTATTAGGTAAAAAGCTATTCGTGATACACTTTTTTAATAGCCTTTTTGACATTTGATGAGCTCTGGAGCCTAAACTATTGACCTGAGCTCAAATTCGAGGATACCGTGGTGATTTAATTTTTCGAGAGATTTCCATTGTTTTTTGTTTCTTCCTAGCTATCATAGTTCCTGTGATACTGGGGGTTTCTGGAGCGAAGTCCTAAAACATGAAAAATCTGACCTTTGATGACCTCTGGTGACCTCAATATTGACTTGAGGAAAACATATCTGATATATCTTCGAATGTGTTTGTCGAAAGCTTTTAAACGTTTTTCTCTGCGTCTTTCTAGTCCTTTTAGTTTTCGGTTAGAGGGGGGGGGGTCCCAAGGCAGTGAAATCCACTGTCCTGACAGTGGACCTCCCTTGAAAATGCACTAGTTAGTACCGCCACCCCGGTCCCGGGGAATCTACTGTCCGGATTTTCCGCACCGTGCCAGGGGGGGGGGCGTTTAGACGCCTCCTCCCCCCTAGGATTTTCGAGGATAGCAAAAAACGACGGCGCGCAGCGCCGTCGTTTTTGGCACAGCTGTTAAGGCATCAAAATTGCCCACATATTGTACAATTCTTGACCATGGGTCATCTCAGGTCAGGCCACCAGGCCAGGTCACGTGACCCCACCTCCAAAAAGTGTGCGGTCAGCCACAGTTTTTGGCCGATCGATTTCGTACTTACAGGATTTCATAAGGGTAATGAATGGTACCTACAATTCGTTTATCTCGATTTTTTTATATCGGTCACCTTCGTGACCTAGGTCGGGTCAATTTCGTGACCTTCCCATTATAAGTCAATGGGGAAATATTCAAATGCTTCCTATTCTGAGGATACGCATATCAGCCCAATACCTTCTGGATCATGTTATTCTGGATGTTACATGATTTTCTGGATCATGTCGTCCGGATTTTTTTTTCGTTATTTTTTCAAATGTAATTTATTATTATTGGCAATCAAGAGCTGAAACGCAACTGCTAATTTATCAACAACAAAAATGTAAATGTATATACATACTGACCTCATGAATATGATAATTACGTGAATAATACATCTGAAGTGATTTTGACTATCAGTATTTCTTAGGACATGATCGCTTAGTAAATTTTCACAGGAGTGACATAGTAATGACTTTTGCTGGCATTTTGACCGCCGAGTACTTCATGAGGAAGAGCATTTTGTTCCCGACCATATCCATGAGGACATCACCCTTTACCACCTCTGCCAAAGTAGGCCAGAGGGGGCCCTCTGGAGGGCAGGTGGGCCCTCCGGAAGTCACAGCAGGCCATCCGGAGATCAGGGTGGGCCCTCTGGATGGAGGACAGGATGGGCCCTCTGAAGGTTGGCAAGGAGCAGAGTGGGCTATTTGAATGCTTGAGTGGGCTCTATGAAGGCCAGGGTGGCCCCTGGAGGCAAGAGTAGGCCCTCTGAGACCAGAGTGGGCCCTCTGTAAGCCAGAGAGTAGGCCCACTGGAGGCCAGGATTGGCCCCTGGAGGCCCGCCAGAATGACTCTCTGAATGTCAGATTGGACCCTCTGGAGGCCAGAGTGAGCCCTCTGGAAACCAGAGTGGGACCTCAAAAGGCCGGCCAGAGTGGGCACTCCGGAGACCTTGGTGACCCTCTGGAAACCAGATCGTGCCATCTAGGGGGTGGCCAGAGTGGGCTATCTGAATGCCAGAGTTGGTCCTCTGGAAGCCAGAGTGGACCCTCTGGACGTCACTGAGAAAGCCCTTGTCGATCTGAGGAAGCATGTAGTGACGTAGTGACTTGCCTTAAAAAGTCTAGTATTTTATTTTTATTTTTAGATGGAGGTCGACGTTTAGAGTTCCCAGTATTAGAGTTTGGAAATTGCAATTGAAGCTTCAATCCACAACCAATAGCGTAGTCAAGGGGGGTCTAGGGAGTTATGACCGCCTCCTGGAGGGCAGACTTGTGCTTGATTCCAGCGGAATCGAATCCGATTTCAGAATTGATTCCGTTTGTATTGGAATCGGAATCGGATTAGATTCTGTTGGCATCTGGGTGGAATCGGAATCAGGTGGAATCAATCATTTTAAGAAAATCATCGAATCGGAATCGGAATCGATGGCTATTTAAAGCGATTCCGTTTTATTTTCGGGGAAAAAATAACTGGCCACGAATGTAAGCTTCCCTGAAGTAAATTTGTTCCGTTGAGCATGAATAGCTGAAGCAAAGCTAGGCAATGATTTGTTACCTAATGAGAGTCAAAACATGCTCAGTAATTCTACTTTTAAGTGAAAAAATAGGTACTATGATATTCACTTAGGACCATGTTATGTTTATTGTACCGTACATGCCATAATATTATACCTTTCAAGGCATTGATTTCCCCATGTTCCCCATGTATCATATTACAAATAGCAGCTTGAAATATGTCCATGCACCTTGGTTATAAGTATAATAAGTCTAGATATTACATATCGTTTTGAACCTTCGTTAGACTTTGACATTTTTGAACTATCACGATTTTGCAGCACAGGCCAGTTTTTCAACGAACTTCATGAAATTATTTGCAGTTCTTTATATCAAAATAGACATATTAAATATAGCTGTGTAATATATTGAATATGACGATTCGTGTCATTCGTGTCATTTGTACAAAACTTAAGAATGATCGGACACTTTTGAGGCAGCCAGTGTATTCAAATTGGAATCAATGGTATCGAATTCGGAATCAAGCTTGTTAGGTGCCCTGGAGGTGGATTCGAACTAGATTCCTCTAATAAAATATATATTGGAATCAGAATCGGAATCAGACCCAGCTGGCTTGGTATGGAATCGGACTCGATTCCGCTGAAGCGGAATCAAGCACAAGTCTGCTGGAGGGTAACCGAGGTCGGCTTGACGGGGTCTTTTATCGGCATGTGTGTAATGTGAAATGTGTAAATTTGGGATATTTTGTAATGAGTGGCGAGTATCTCTATTGCACTAATTTGCACACAAAATATAATATTTTCCCTATAACTGGTCAAATGCTTCACTTATCTTCTTATATTCTCCCAGTTCATCAGAAAAGAAAATATAGCTCAACTTACACTACCTTCCCCTACCTAAAGCATGGTATCGGCAATTTTGTTCTGACTCCAACACGTTGGTCCCAGCTGTGCTCAGTACTATATTCATGATGGCCGCTCTCATCCAGTTTGGCTGTGAAATTGGCGCCCGCCCAAAACCGAAGCGTCCGAATTCGCCAAGACTTGACCTTGAAAAGCCTATCTGTGTTATAAGGTATTGGTCACAAATCTCCTACGGCCCCAAAGTCGAGCCATAGTCATTCTTGCTGTTTTATTCATGTTTTATTATGAAAGAGGTTGTTGAACATATAATTAACTGTATACGCATTTTAGTTTTAAAGTTCACTGAGGGAACGGTGATGTTGAGTTTGCAATATTCAAAAACAAATCATAGTCCGCAAAGAAGTGATTCTAAACAGTGATGTGGGGACTCCAATGTTACGAATGTGTGCCAATCATGAGTGGTGCAATTTTTTTTAAAATCTAATGGGGGAGTTTCGGGAACCAAATTTTGCAGATGAAATCGGACACACTTAATCTACCGATGCACACCAAAAACTCCATATTGGCCTGCAAGGTGGCAATATCCCTTTAAAGGGAAATAATTACCTTTTTTCCACAAAAATGGAGTTAGCACTTAAAATCGCCAGACGAGACCAAAATATATTGTAAATTCATCACATTTTGCATGACAACTTCCCTACCGAAAGATATTTCAAGTTATAGTTGATAAGCGTTCCACACTTTTAACGATCGGTACTTGCAAGTACTTTTGGTCCTCATCAAACTGCGGGCTTTTCCCGCATTGCTTTTTTACGCAATGGAGTGGAAAATATATTGTGCGTTCTGCTTGTTGTGATTATATGTCCGGCGATCTTCTAAAACTAACAGCGATTGGAGAAAGTGGCAATAAAATCGGAAGCTCATCGATGCACATCAACGGCGGCATAGTTAGTGGTTGCGACCCTCAATTTTTTAAAATTGATTCATTTGTTTTCAACATTAGGAGTTTGGTATAATTTCTCTGTGGCTGTATATAACACTATGCTTTATATTATCATGAAAATAATATTTCTTCCCAAAAAAACTAACAAACAATAACACAAAACTGGCAATTAAATCAGAAGCTCATCGATGCACATCGACGGCGACCTATTTAGCGTCGGAGATTTGTTTACAAAGTCATTGTCATGCTTCTCGGCGCACTTAACCATTTGTGGCGAGTTGTTCCTGATCAGTATACCCAAGTCCCGTAGCAAGCTTCGTTAATGACGTCACTGGTGCCATTCTTGTGCAGCATTGCACAATATATCTGATTTTGAGTTGAAAGCTAATTAAAGACGTATTCAATTTTTTTTATATATTTTCTTGTTAATCATTATTAAAGGTATTTTATCACTGTATTTCATAGTAGTTGACACTTCAGAAACTTATGACGTAATAATATTGTATCCAATATGCATTTCCCTCACCTTTTGCTATTGTGGCGCAATGCCGAGTGCTTTGCGAATACTTGCTTGCCTAGGGTTCAAATCATTCCGCCCTTATTTCATTCGAGTTGGTATAGTTTGCATGTTGTTGTTATTCATGACTTATACTGATAGTCAGTTATGCATCACGGATGCTTCACGGATTGCTTCACGGATCAGTTTGATCGGAAACATCACAGAGCCTCCAAAAATGCCGCACTCCATGTAAACAATGGTAGGGAAGGACGAATTTGTCAATGACCTTCATGAAGATCACAAGATACTTGTTTTGTATTTTCCCAAACTTACAACTTTGAATTTGGGAGTCATTTTATTTAATTCTTAAATTTAAATAAAATAATTTCAAAACCATAACGGTAGCCTAAGAAATTGTTGCTAACAAAATAAAAAGGTAATTATTTCCCTTTAACCCGCCATTGACTGGGGGGGGGGGGCGTTTAACGACCCCACCCCTGATGAATTTTCGCAATAGCTCAAAAACCAATAGCGCTATCAACGTTAAAATTCGGGCACCTCCTTCTAAATCACGTTTGAGTCTTTTGTGAAAAAATAAAGCAATTTTGTCGAAAAATTTCGAGTTATAGCGAATTTAGTGACGTCACTACACACGAGTTTTACACCAAAATCAGCTAAAATGTAACACCGTACAAATGCTATATTTTGAGAAAAATGCAATAAAAAACCGTCAAAAGATAGCAAATGGCAAGGGCTACAACTAAAATCTCAAATTTGAACATTGTGTTTTTTCACCCAACAATTTTTCTTTTTTAAATGGGGGGAATGCCCACAAAATTACATTTTTCAAAGATATTAAAAAAGCCGGAATATGTCAGAGAACCACATATGGAAAACTACCATACCAAATTTCAGAATGATATCACCATTTCTGACTGACTTATAGCATCTAAAGTATGGGTAACTCATGACGTCTTTTTTACAAATTCCGTTTTTGGCTTGTATTGATCAGATACAGACAAATAAATGGCACCACTGTACTTGTGAGACAAAACTGATCTAGAAACATGCCTTTTGTATTTAAATATATAAATTAACAATTTTGACCTTCATTGACCTGAACTTGACCTGAACTTGACATTAACTTCACGTAAATGAAGTCAGGTGGTAAAAATACTATCACTGTCAAATTATACGTGGAAAATAACTTACAAAACATGTATTGCATAAATTTCGTAGACATTTTGAGCATAGTGACCTCTTGTGACCTGACCTTGACCTTGACTGTTGTGAGTGCACCACTGAGTGGAGGCCTGGCCGCGCCCCTGCGCAGGGCCGGGCTGGCCGCCCGCTGATTGGCCATGTGCCACGTGACTATGGCCGGGAGGTACGCACCGGCCGACGCGGGGTCGGCCGGGCGCGGGGAATACAGATCGTGCCGAGACACCGTGTGTGCACTGCGTGCGGAGATAACAGTGGCGACGAGGACGAGATTGCAAGATGCCGCTGGGCCGACTAGAAGTTTTTGACGCGGTGGATGATAACTGGGAAGAGTACGTGGAGCGGTTGGTTCAATTTTTTTGTTGCTAACGATATAGAAGACGTCATAAAGAAGAGGGCTATCCTGCTGAGCAACGTCGGATCACGCACATACGGTATCGTACGATCTCTGTTGTCACCTGCCAAACCAGATGAGGTTTCATATGATCGCATCGTGACCGTGTTGAGAGAGCATTTTCACCCTCGACCATCAGTAACCGTAGCACGGTTCAGATTTTTCACTTGCTCTCGTCACCTGAATGAATCCGTGCAGGACTATATCGCAAGGTTAAGACAGCTGTCACGAGACTGCCAGTTTGGATCGTTTTTGGATGAAATGATACGTGACCGACTGGTGTGTGGGATCAAATCTGAGCTGATTCAGAGTCGTCTGCTGTTGGAGCCTGAATTGTCGTTGCAGAAGGCTACTGAGATGGCAGTGGCACTGGAGACAGCTGGGCGGAATCAGTAGGAGCTGTCGGGAGCATCCAGCCCTGGAGCACGGCCACCCGAGCCAACGGTTCAACGCATCCAGGCATCAGCTGAGTCACGGCAGTTCCGAGAGGGTCAGCGAACAAGTAAGCACCGCCAAATGTCTGACTCAAGCGCTACAAAATGCTGGCGTTGTCTGAGTGGTAAGCATCAGGAGGCTGAGTGCTACTTTAAACGCAAAAGATGTTTCCGTTGCTCCAAATATGGTCACACCAGTGCAGCTCACAAGGCGGGTACGGTGAATAGTCTCGATGACGTCCCAGAACAAAATGATGACTTGTGTGTTGAGGGCCATGAGCAGCCTGAGAGTGATGCCGTTGTCGGGGACTTGTTCGCTTGTTCGGGCGGGGGAGTCGGCAGCAGGGGACGCCCTCCGATCCTGTTGGACGTGAGGTTAAACGGGCAAGCGGTTCGGATGGAGCTGGATACGGGGGCGTCTGTGTCTGTCTGCTCCTACAGCCGGTTCAAGGAGCTGTGGCCCTCTGGTGACTGTCTGTTGCGTCCAACGGATCTGCTCCTGCGCACGTTCTGGGGAGAGAGGCTGGTGGTCAGAGGCGAAGTGATGATGGACGTTGGCTATCAGGGGTCGTCCTACAGGCTTCCGTTGGTTGTTTTGGAGGGAACTGGACCACTGATGTTCGGGAGAAACTGGCTGCACCAAATTCGTCTCGACTGGCAAAGTGTGTGCTCCGTTTCAGAAAAGAGCGACGTCGAGGCTATCGGGGACAAGTTCCCGGAGGTTTTTCAGGATGACCTCGGTTGCGCTTGTGATGCAGAGGTCAGCATCCCGGTGGACGAATCCGCACAGCCCATCTTCTTCAAACCAAGGACGGTGCCGCTGGCGTACAAGTCGCAAGTAGATGCTGAACTGGAGCGGCAGATCAAAGCAGGCCTTCTCGTGCCGGTCAAGTGGAACAGCTGGGCAGCCCCCATAGTCACCGTGCCCAAAGCATCAGGTGAGATCAGAATATGTGGGGATTACAGATTAACGGTGAACAAAGTCACGCCTCTGGAGCAGTACCCGTTACCAAAAGCGGAGGAGTTATTCACAAAGTTTCAAGGGAGTACGGTTTTCAGTCAGCTAGATCTTAAGAGTGCTTATAATCAGCTGCCCTTGGATGAGAAAAGCCGCAAGTACCTGGCTATCAACACTCACAAGGGTATCCTCGTTCCAACCCGTTTGGGGTTCGGGTATGCTTCAGCCCCAGCAGTGTTTCAGCGGTACATGGAAACGCTGCTGTCGGGAATACCAGGGGTGGGGGTGTTCCTTGACGATGTGGTCGTGTCTGGAAAGAACCCACAGGAGCACAGAGCCGCCCTGGAAGAGGTCCTGCAGCGCTTCTCGGACGCCAACCTGAGGCTGCAGCGGAAGAAGTGTCGGTTTGGCGTGAAGTCGGTGATTTACTTGGGTCACCACATCGGTCCAGACGGGGTGAAACCGACGGCAGAGAAGGTCAGTGCGGTGGAGAACGCCCCTGCACCAAAAGGCATCAAAGAGCTGCAGGCCTGGCTGGGTCTGATCAATTATTACTCCAAATTCTTGAAAGATCTGGCTACTGCCCTTGCACCGCTGTACAAGCTGCTGAGGAATGGCCAGAAGTGGGAGTGGGGTCCGGAGCAACAGAGGGCGTTTCAAGCGGGAAAGGATTTGCTCACATCTCCCCAGACTCTGGCGCATTTTGATGAATCGGCGCCGGTGATCCTCGCATGTGATGCCAGCCCTTGGGGTCTGGGATGCGTGTTGAGCATTGTTGACAAACATCTCGGGGAGCGCCCTGTTGCATTCTACTCTCGATCACTGTCTCAGACAGAGCAGCGATACTCCCAGACGGATCGCGAAGGATTGGCGGTCATCGCAGGGGTCCGCCGGTTCCATTACTACTTGGCTGGGAGAAAATTCAGCATACGTACGGATCACAAACCCCTGCTGGGTATGCTTGGGGAAGACAAACCGATATCGCCCATGGCATCTCCCAGGGTAACTCGGTGGGCGCTGCTCCTGTCGGGATATAAGTACAAGTTGGAGTATGTCCCAAGGTCAAAACAGGGTCACTGTGATGGTCTGAGCCGCCTGCCACTGCCAACAGGACCGTGTGAGCTGCCAACGCCCGCAGAGACGGTACATCTCATGGAGTTTGTGGACTCAACTCCAGTCACAGCAAGAAGTATCAGATTATTCACAGCTCGAGACCCGGTACTGAGTGTCGTCCTGCGGTACAGCCGGGACGGATGGCCTACCGATGGACCACATGCTCCGGAGCTAGTACAGTATCGCCGCAGAGAAGGTGAGCTCAGCACACACGATGGCTGTTTGCTCTGGGGCTCACGGGTCGTGGTGCCGATCAAGTTGCGAGATCGCGTCCTCGCGATGCTCCACGAAGGGCATATGGGCGAAAGTCACACCAAGAGTTTCATAATCATAATCATAATCATGTATTTCGGAAACATCCATACTGCATGGGTTTTCAGTATTCCACGTCAGTCACATATAAGAGGCGAACGACATACATGCTAAAACAATACACTGAACATAAAGCCATACGCTAAATAAAAGACGACGCAGCAGGTACTGGTACATTGGTACAACTGAGCTAACATCTAACATCATTCAGCCTTTTTTTGAACACTGAGAAGCTCGGTGAGCATCTGACGCGTATGGGCAGTTCGTTCCACGCTCGAGTCGCGCGACTCAGGAAGGAGCGCCGCGCAAACTCAGTCCGCACACGTGGAATCTGCAGTTGTCCATCACTGGATGCTCTAGTGCTACGACTGGAGACATCAGCGCGGTGTGTGATATGCCGGCGAATTAGGTCGGGAGCATAGCTGCTGTGCAGCAGTTTGAACATGATATGGAGGTCACGTTCACCTATCAGCTCCTCCACTTTGAGCCATCTGAGTTTCCTGAGTGACGCAGTCACTCGATCGCGGCGACCCAAGTCCATCACAATACGGACACCGAAATTCATGCACTTCTGCAGACGCTTCTGTTGCGTGACCGTACAGCCTCCCCAAACCGACATGCAGTACCTTATATGGGGGAAAACCAGCGCCTCTACGAGCAGCTGCCTAGTTTGGCGCGGCATACGGCGTCGTATTCTGGCTAGTCCGATCAGCACACAGTAGCATCGTCGCATGATGGTCGAAATATGTTTGTCCCAGGCCAGCGCTGCGTCCACGGTGACACCCAGAACCTTCACTGATTGAGCAGGGGTGATTTCGGAGTTTCCAAAAATAATAGAAAAGTTCGGTTCAATGTTTAAACGTCGTGATTTGAGGATCATCATTTCCGTCTTTGAAGGGTTAATCTTTAACCTGTTCTGAGTAAACCAGTTTAGTGCTATAGTCATATTGTTTTCAACGCGCTTCTTTAGGTCCGAAAGGTTTCGTGGGATGTCAGAGTCGAGGAACTGGGTTTGCACGGATGTATGTGTGGTGGCCAAAGGTGGATGCTGACATCTCTCAGATGGTCAGTGGGTGTCCCACGTGTCAGACGTACCGCAGACAGGCACCAGTCACGCCCCTCAGCCCGTGGGCTTGGCCCACCCGCCCTTGGGAGCGGATTCATGTGGACTATTGCGGGCCTGTAAACGGGCAGATGCTGCTGGTGATCGCTGACACGTGCACCAAATGGTTGGATGTGCATGTGACGACTCGCTCCACCGCTGAGGTATCGGTAGAAGAGCTGCGAAAATCGTTTTCGTGTTGGGGCTTACCAAAAGTGATAGTCACAGATAACGCTACGTGCTTCACATCGCCGACTTTCCAGTCATTTTGTGCTCAAAACGGCATTAGACATCTGCTCACGGCCCCGTTATCACCAAAGAGCAACGGACTGGCGGAAAGGGCTGTTCAGACTGTAAAGCAGGGCTTAAGGAAGCAGCATGGTGGAACCATTCAGACGAGGCTAGCGAGATTTTTGTTGGCATATCGTACTACTCCCCATAGCATCACCAGACACACGCCAGCGGAGCTGATGATGGGCCGCCGGCTTCGGACTCGCCTTGACTGCGTCCTTCCGAACTTGCAGGATCGGATGTGGGCTTCGCAACAGAGTAGGAAGCAAAAGTATGATGAGAGTGCCCAGGATCGCACAGTTCTGCCTGGAATGCATGTTCTTGTTTCGCAGGTGGCCGGTCTGGCGGGGGTCGCTCGTTCGACTCGGTGGCTGCGCGGGAGCTGCATCGAGCGGTCTGGCTCGAAACTGACCGTGAGGCTGATCGACGGCCGAGTGATCCAGCGCCATCTGGACCAGGTCGTCCCAGATGTGTCCTGCGGATCACGCCGTATCGTGATCTCCGACGGACGAGACGCCGAGAACGTCACGGCAGCAGCTCCGCCCACGGTCGCAGCCCCGCCCACGGCAGCAGCTCCGCCGGTGTCCCGGCCAGGGTCGCCGACACCCGCTGTCGCAACCGACAGGACCGTGTCGAAGCCCGTATCGGTGCGGGCCGGCTCTCCAGAGCCGATGGTGGCGCCACCTGCGGAGGAGGTTGTCCCTCTGCCTGATCAGCAGCTGAGTGGTCCGGTGGCTGAGGCGCCTACGACAGAGGCGCCACCTGTCGCGGCTGAGCTCCCACCGCCGCGGCGGTGGGCCAGATCGTCTTCAAAATCGCTTTTTAATAGAACAGTCAACTTCTCATAAATCCTATTATAACAGGTGATTCCGATTTAGAAAAGAGCGCTCCATTTGATGGTGACATTGCTTTTTTCGAAAGACAAGATGATCTGGTAGTAATCCGCTTCCAAAGTCGACCAACTCCGCGGGCGCTGTCCCACCGCATTCCGGCGGTCTGAACGCATGCTGATTTCGATTGCCTGTAACCGGAAGAAAATTGCATTGTTGAATGACAAGTGGCATGGCACGTGATTGCTTGGTTCATTTGCTCTTGGTACACACTATCAAACACAGTTCCAATGTTGGTTTGATGGTCCTGTATCGCAGTTGGTTGAGACTATGTAATGGATGCCTTCTGCGAAAGGGGTCTTAAAGTTCAAGGGGGGCTACAAAAAATGCGCAGGGGTATCCACGCGAGATTTTCAGCACAGTATTTCCCGAAACCATCCTGATGATGGGACTTCATAGCTTTTTTGCGCAAATTTGCGCGAAACTGATAAATCGCTGTTTTAGTGTTCACATGTAGTACCCTTCCGGCCACCGCAATCAGCTGACGGCGCGTGAGGCCGGTCTCTGCGGACGGGCTGCATACTACCGGTCCCTGGCGCTCGCGCTGCGATCGGATGATCCCCTGGATCGGATGACAGAGGGAGGATCCGTGTCTGACACTGCACGTGCGCAGCAAGCGTTAACATGGTTGACGAATCTAGGCGTTTGTGTCGTCAGGAGCGTCAGCAGTATTGTTCTAGCATCCGTCGCGGTCGGCGTGCAGCTGTCTGCTCAAGTGTTGACGTACATAACATTTGTTTGTCGCCAAATTCATCGCCATGTGCACCAAGCTGACCAGACTGGAAATTTTTGAGCAGGTGGAGCGATTTGGAGGTGTCCTAAAAGCTACGACTGACAGTCTGATTCCTTTCTTGGAAGACAAGTACGGCTCAGAACTGTCCGGCGACAGGTTAAAAGATTGCAAGCTTGACCTGGGACGACTACTGAGCCGAATGAAGCACCTCTGGCGCCGCGCCAACAGACACCGAGAGCGCTTTGTCAACGAGAACCAGGACTGGCTGGATGATGCATGGGAGAAAACGCCATTGCCGTCACCTCAGCCAGCTAGTACGCCGGCTTCGTCATCGAGGCCGCGAGGACGACCCGTCCCGGATTTCTCGGCGCTCAGGTCTGCCGATGCGAAGAGGAGGGCGACCGCAGAGCTGACACGGCACACTTCAGCCAAACTGCTGCATGCCGCAAAGAGGCGGGCAAGTTCAGAGGGACGGGTGGACTTGGCGTACGTCCTGACGAAGACAACCGCTACGCCAACGCGCCCCACCAAGGTGCGCCGCCTGATCGAACGCCATCTCGTGACAAGCGACCCGGTCATCAGTTCCTCAGGTGCGACGAAGCGCGCTCGCCTGAGGGCGCAGAGCAGGAAGAGGTTGTCGGCCGAGGCTGTCGCGCTGTTGCGCGTCGAGGACGTAGTGGCTCGCAAGTGAATGCGTCGCGATTGTCGATGTTGTGATCGATGTGCATTGCTCAAGGTGAAATAAATCATATGCTGAATGTAATTTTCTGCTACTACATGTCAGGTCAGATCAGGTCAAACGCCAAGCCTGTGCACTAAAAGCTACGACTGACAGTCTGTTTCCTTTCTTGGAAGACAAGTGCGGCTCAGAACTGTCTTCAGCTCAGAACAGAGCTGAAATTTGGTGTGAGATGGACCGCCACTACCAACCTGATTCCAGGGTCCCAACCGTCAGTATTACTGTACATGCGCATAAACGCACCCACTCGTTCATTGCCAAAGGCGTCTTAGGTACTGGTGGGTAGGGGTCCATACTTTTGATATCGACTGTGCGCCATAATAGGCAACATAATCGGACACAAGGCACCAAAATAACAACAGAAATAATGCCGTTGTGGTGTTCGGCAGTTGTGTCGGCAGTGCAGGGAGGCCTATTGCTGATGGGTGGGGCCCATATTTTTGTCATTAGCTGTACGTCAAAATAGGCAACAGAATCGGACTCAGGGTGCCAAGAAACCTTTGAGAACATGAAATAGTGAAGTTTGGCAGGGGTATCGACATAGCAGGGATACCTATTGTTGAATGGGGGTACGTTCTTTTGTTATTGACTGTACGTCAAAATAGACTCCAGAATCGGACTCAGGGCACCAAACAACCCCCCGGGACACGAAATTGTGGTGCTTGGCAGTCGCATTGAATTAAAAGCGATTTTGAAGGCGATCTGGCCCATTGTGCGCCGCCGCGATATAACTTGCGACCGCGCAAGCAGTGTTTAGCGCGAGTGTGAAAAACTGGACGTTTGTATTCGGGGGAGGGATGTTGTGAGTGCACCACTGAGTGGAGGCCTGGCCGCGCCCCTGCGCAGGGCCGGGCTGGCCGCCCGCTGATTGGCCATGTGCCACGTGACTATGGCCGGGAGGTACGCACCGGCCGACGCGGGGTCGGCCGGGCGCGGGGAATACAGATCGTGCCGAGACACCGTGTGTGCACTGCGTGCGGAGATAACATTGACCTTGGCCAACAACCTCACTTTAGCTCATTCGGGATGTGTATCATACCTTTGGCAGCACTTTGGGTGATCATGGTCGTAATCGAAGGCTTTGGATGGAAAGTATGGCCCATAAACTCAAATACAGCGATTTTGACCTTTGACCTGACTGTGACCTCACATTTGACCTCACCTTGAAATGTTTTAGCATGATTTATATTTGTCTCATTGAGAGCTTTCGAATGCCGCCTTGTGCGTCTCGCTGCGAGCATTGGTTCGGAAGATAACCAGGGGGCGTTTAACACCTATTTAGCTAACGGTCAACAACTTTTCGTTAACGCTCCCTTCCAGTCGATGGCATTCGACTGAGACCCCAGTAAATGCCGGGTTATCCCCCTTGGATCTGTCTTTGTTCGCCTCCCCCCAAACCCCCCAAAACGACACCGCTAGGGTTGTACTTATTATGTGCTACCTCTCGCCTCTTCAATAAGCTTTCTCTGACGCTCCACCCTCCCGCTCAACAGCTTTTCGCTGACGCTCCTCCCCCGCTCAACAACTTTTTTAGCTAACGCTCACCCCCGGTCAACAACTTTTCGCTAACGCCCCCCCCCCCCCCGCCCCCAACAACAACTTTTCGCTGACGGAGACCACTCGGATCGATCCCGTCTCCCGTCCCCCCCCCCATTTCAAAGATGTGGCGGAGCCTCTGCTCTAGAGCCTAAATTATTGACCTTATATAAAATTCGAGGACTCCTAAGCGATATATTTGTTTTCTTCTCAAAAGCTTTCGAATGCGTTTCTCCGTTTGTTCCAAGCTGTCATAATTCCCGAGATATTTGGGGTGTTTCTAGAGCGAAGTCCTAAACTTGGAAAATTTGACCTTCCATGACCTCTGGTGCCCTTAATATTGACCTGAGCGAAAATGTCAGAAGCATAGGAACAAGAGGGCCGGGAGGTCATAGCCGCCCCACTTTTCGGCTATTTTTTCCTACAAATATTTGGCCAAATTATCCAGATATACTCAAAATAAACTTGAAAGCAATATATTTCGATAACATGGACACGCATTTTCAGTATAGATTATGGAAGTGGCGCAAAATTATAAAATAGTGCATGTTATGATATTGTGTGCTTCGGGAGGGCAACCTGGCACAGTGGTAAGACATTTGCTTTTGTGCAGGGGACCGGGGTTCAAATCCATCGGCGGGCCTCTGAAAAAATCGTCCCGGCCCCCATGTCCCTAGGAACAGGGTGAGAGTTCCAGTTAGCGCTTTGGTCGCAGGAGGATATGGTGCTTGGTCCACTACATTGTGTGCTTCGAAATAAGAATAGAAGTGAGCTGTAAAAAGCTAGAAAATTGGTTAAAATATTTATTTATAAAATTAGTAAGAACAAATGTAATGATTATCTCATCATTGCTTACACAACTAGGATAGTATTGTCAGTGGCGAAGAGTTCGTTCTCTGGTCCAGTAACGCTGCTTTCATCATATGCATATGAAGCTTCATATGAATCTTCTCGACACAGCGCTACGTTTTTTGACACAATGCTGAATGACAGGACAAAACATCTAATATATTCAGCAGGAGAGTCCTTACAACCAGAGTATGCAGTAAGTGTTTTCTCGATATGGCCTTGCAAACTGGTATCTCAACGCTAAAAATCCCATTATGAAGATGACTGGTTTCCTTTAACCCACCATTGACTGGGGGGGGGGGGGGGCGTTTAACGCCCCTGATGACTTTTCGTAATAGCTCAAAACCAAATCGCGCTATCAACGTGAAACTTCAAGCACCTTCTTCTACATCAATTTTACGTCATCTGTCAAAAATAAAGCGATTTCGTCGAACAAAAATCGAGTTATAGCGAATTTGGTGACGTCACTACACACGAGTTTTACACAAAAATTAGCTAAACCTTAACAGACCGTACACAAGCCATATTTTAAGCAAAATGCAATCCAAAAACGTCAAAAGACAGAAAATAGCAAGGTCTACAACATGGTTGTCTCAGATTTGCGAAAGTTTTCGTTTTGGACCCCCAACAAATCATTTTGTTTTTTAAGCATGCCCAAAAAAACAAATCTTCAAAGATATTAAAAAATTGCAGATATGTCAGAAAACCACATATGGGTAACTACCATACGAAATTTGGAAATGATATCACAATTTATTACTGACTTATATCATATAAAGTATGGGCAACTCATGACGTCATATTTTGAAATTGCGTTTTTTGGCTTTTATTGACCAGATGCCTACAAATAAATGCCAGTACTGTATTTCGGAGACAAAACTGATTGATAAACATGCCCTTTTCATTTATATTTATCAATTTCAAATTTTGACCTTCAGTGACCTGAACTTGACCTAAACTTGACACTAACTTCAGGTAAATGAAGTCAGGTGGGAAAATTACTATCAATATCGATTTTTACGTGGAAAATAAACCATAAAACATGTGTTGCATGATTTTCGAAGATATTTTGCACATAGTGACCTTTTGTGACCTGACCTTGACCTTGACCTTTGCCAACAATCTCACTTTAGCTCATTCAGGATGTTAATCATACCTTTGATAGCACTTTGGGTGTTCATGGTCGTAATCGAAGGCTATGGATGGAAAGTATGGCCCCCTCAAATACGTCGATGTTGACCTTTAACCTGACCGTGACCTGGCATTTGATCTCACTTTGACATTTTGTAGTATGCTGTAGATTTATCTCATTGAGAGCTTTCGAATGCCGCCTTGCGCGTCTCGCTGCGACCATTGGTTCGGAAGATAACCAGGTGGGGCGTTTAACGCCCCCCCCCCCCCCCCCCCAGTGGTGTTCTGCTGAAACCCCCAGTCAATGCCGGGTTAAATACCGTATTGACACCCCTGCAAGAGATCACGTCCTACCCCCCGCAAGAGACCACTACTTTGACAAGGGACCCTAGGTTGGTTTGAATGTTCCCTCAGTCGGTGCGAGGGGCCCTCCGCTGATCTGAAAGAATATTGTTTACACCTGACCTGAGGCTTGTTTTTAGGGCTTTCAAACCCTAGACATGGTGGTCTGAAAACGGCCTTCAGACGGTCTGAGACTGAAAGGGTATTTTCAGGCATGAGACATTTCAAGATATCGGCAGTACCCAGGCACTCGCTGCATTTCAGGTATAGTCGAAAATCCGTTTCCATGGGTATCTGAAGCGCTGAATCATGTGTTGGCAAGTTTTAGCTCCCTTGCTGGATCAGGTATTGAGTTATCGCGTCCGGCATTTCCGCGAGAATACGATACAAGGCTGTCTTATAAAGCCAATAGGCTAACGCTAATAACGCTGCCACTAATTAACATTCGCCCTGGTGGGGGTCATTAAGGTGTAAAAAACGTCTTTTCGTCGGTGCAAGCTTGCCAATTGACACGACGTTCTTCCCTAGGCCAATAACAAGTATGCCAAATTTCGTTGCGATCCTTTGAGTTTTGCCCCCCCCTGGCCTCCGCAAGTTGTGGACCCCTACCCAAAAGGTCAAACATCAAAGTCGTCGTACAGACCTCCGCGTGTGCTCATTTGAAAGCTCTTGTCGAGTAGAATATTCAGTCGAAATGCTCTAAATTCAAGTTTTCGATCTAAGAATCATAAACCGAGGCCAAAACCAATAGAGCTCTATTTTATAAATAATCATTTTAAAAAGCTATTTTTACAGCTCAATTATATTCTTCTTTGGACTTGGTTAAAATAATTATTTCTAAAATTAGCAAGTACACTGTACAAATGTAATGATTATCTCATCATTGCTTACACAACCAGGATAATATTGTCAGTGGCGAAGGGTTCGCTCGCTGGCCCAGTGACGCTGCTTTTATCACATGCTTACATATGAAGCTTCTCGACACAGCGTTACGTTTTTTTGACACAATGCTGAATGACAGGACAAAACATCTAATATATTCAGCAGGAGAGTTCTTACAACCAGAGTATGCGGTAAGTGATTTATCGACATGGCCTTCGAAACTGCTATCTCAACGCTAAAAATCCCATAATGAAAGTGACTGGTTTCTTTTAACCCGCGAGTCACTGGGAGGAGGGTTAGCCCCCTCTTAGGAATATTAAGCATATCTCAAAAACTAATGCAGATATCGACGCCAAAATTTCAGTACCTTTCCGGGCATAATTTGTACACCTTTTGTACAAAAAAAAATCGTCAGATTTTTTTTTTCTCTCGAGATATAGTGAATTTAGTGACGTCACTAAACACGATTTTGACACAAAAATCAGCTAAACTTTGCCAGGCCATACAAATGCCACATTTGAGGCAAAAAGGAATCTAAAACCGCTAAAAGGTATTAAATTGCAAGGGCTACAAATCAGCTCCAAAATTTCGGAAATTTTGGTTTTTGACCCAAAAAATTTCAAACAAATTTCAAAGATATTAAAAAACGGTATAAATGTCAGATAACGATATATGGGCAACTACCATACCACATTTCAAAATGATATCATCTTTTTTGAATGACATGGCATATAAAGTATGGGTAAATCATAACGTTAAATTTTGAAATCGCGTTTTTTGCTTTTATTGACCAGATACAGACAAATAAATGCCAGCACCGTATTTGTTAGATAAAACTGATATAGAACATGCTTTTTTACATTTCGATTTATCAATTTCAAATTTTGACCTTCAGTGACCTGAACTTGACCTGCACTTGACACTAACTTCACATAAATGAAGTCAGGTGGTACAATGACTATCACCATCTAATTATACGCGTAAAACCATCCATAAAACATGTGCTGCATGACTTTCGTAGATATGTTGTGTGTAGTGACATTTTGTGACCTGACCTTGACGTTGATCTTTTCCCGCAATCTCACTTTAGCTCATGTGGGATATGTATCATACCTTTGATAGCACCTTGGGGGATTATAGGCGCAATCGAAGGCCATGGATAGCAAGTATTGTCCATAAACTCAAATACCTCGATTTTGACGTTTGACTTGACCGTGACCTGACATGTGAGCTTAACTTATTTTTTAAGTGTGCGTTCGGTTTATCTCATTAAACGCTTTCGAATGCCGCCTTGCGCGTCCCGTTGCGATCATTGGTTCTGAAGATACCAGGCGGGGCTACCCCCCCCCCCCCCCCCCAGTGAGTCGTGTTACAGAATATACCCCAGTGACTGCCGGGTTAAATGGAATGTTTCACCTTTCTGAAAGTTGTCAAATATATGCTGGTTGTAGTATAAAATATGAAGTAAGTGCTGCTGAAAACGATGGTGACATTTTTTAACTCAAAAAGTCACTTAACTTTATACAAATTAAGTTTTTAGATTCGGGCGAATGACGCCATTATTGAGCTATATACCGCCGCTGATTGGCTGACAAAGTGGGATTGGCTGAAAAAGTGTCTGTCAGACAATCAGCGGCTGCACCAGCCTGGAGTCATTTTGCAAATGGTAAATTAAATTGCTTAAAAACGATTAAGTTTTGGGGAAAATGACCTTAGTAATTTAGACATTTGCCCAAGACAATGGCTATCTCAGTTTAAAACTAATACAAAGGTGAAACATTCCCTTTAACTCTCGCCAGTGCAGGGGGTGGTGGATGCCACCCCCTCCCCCGTTGGTTTTTCGGGAATGACTCGCGTATTTATAAACAGATTGCGATGAAACTTTCAGTACTCTACTTGTAGAAAACCATTTTTTGTTATGCAAAACTCAGCACTCTTCTGGCTTGCTATATTTCTGCTCTCACATCCATGCAGCTCCAAAGATGACAGCTCCAACACAAGTGCAGATCCTGTGCACAGCTCCACAGTGCAGCTCTAACCAAGTGCAGATCTGTGCACAGCCCAATCCAAAGTGCAGGTTTCTGTCCCAAAAAAAGAAACAAATCTTAGCTATCAGACTACGAGGTCCTAACACACCTTTCACAAACACATTTCGGTCATTTTCAGGGTCTAACAAGTCCCTAAATATACATGTGACCTTTATCTCAGGTCCTATTAAGCACAGAGAACAATCAGGCGAATCATATTCCATGTATAACTATAATATAAACTCACCGACAATTTCACTTCTGTGGCTTTCTACAAGCTTTCAAAAAATAGGCCACCAAGTGACTGGCCTAACTCACACAAAAACAGAATGATCACGCTGCGCGTCACAAGTGCTCCAGCTCATTTAAACATCCGGGAACCTAACCAAGAACCTTTACAATAATCAAGAAAATAACAAACGCCAGATTGGTGGCTCGGTTTAAGGATAGGGAAATGGAAACATAAACAACCTTAAACTGCTGCCGTTCGCTTGCGGCGATTACATCCTCCCCCTTAAATCCTCCTCGATTCAACACATGTGAGCCTCAGGTAATCCAACAAACTTCACTCATCTCCCGCCACAATTCTCACCAACTTCGACACAGGGCGACGCAGCAGTGATGTGCCTCTGCGAACTGTCACCTGTCTCACCAGTCCCTTCTGGTCCTTGGTGACCTCTTCTACCTTTGCAAGTGGCCACTGCCCTCTAGGCAACGCTTCATCCACCATCAGTACAACGTCTCCAGGACTCAAGTTCTGTCGAATGTTGTTCCACTTCTGCTTCCTTTGAAGAAGCGGCAGGTACTCTTTTCGCCACCTGCTCCAAAAGCTGTCGGCTAAGTATTGGATCTTACGTCATCTCTTGGTCATGTCATCCTCAGTAAACACACCAGGTGATACATGACCACCTTTGAACAGGAGAAGGTGGTTGGGCGTCAGGGGCTCGCAGTCTCTATAGTCCGCCGAGACAGTGGTCAAAGGGCGACTGTTGAGCACACTCTCCACCTCGCATAACAGCGTACGCAGTCCTTCGTCGTCTAGCACATGTTGAGTGAGCAAGGCGTTCAGAACTTTCCGAATACTGCGGATCTGCCGCTCCCACACCCCGCCGAAGTGCGAGGCACACGGTGGATTGAACCGCCACTCTATGTTGCGCTTCAGCATCGACTCATGTATCTGTTTCCGATTCAGGTTTGCAAGCTCCCTTCTAAGTTCTCTTTCGGCCCCAACAAAGTTTGTTCCATTGTCACATCTAATGAGCTTTACTGGACCTCTTCTGGCTGTGAATCGCCTTAGTGCGTTAATAAACGAATCTGTAGACTGACTGTCCACTACTTCTATGTGAAGGGCACGCGTAGCCAAGCAAGTGAAGACTACTCCATAACGCTTAACCTGAGCTCTACCTCTCTTGGTGTAGAAAGGCCCAAACAGGTCAAGGCCCACACTACTGAACACTGGCTGGTCAGGAGTTACCCTGTCCGTGGGCAAGTCGGTCATCTTCTGCTCCACTGGCCTCGCTTAACGTCTTCTGCAGCTAGTGCATCCCCTCAACACACTTCGTACACCAGAACTGCCACGTATCAACCAGTACGATTCCCTCAGCGTCGATAACGTATGCTCTCGTCCTTGATGACCCACTTGACTATGCACATGTCGGATGATCATGTCCGAAATGTGGTGACGTGCTGGCAGTATGATTGGATGTTTCGCACTGTCAGAGATCGGGGCCAAAGCCAGACGACCTCCTACTCTCAGAAGCCCGTCCACAAACACGGGATCCAGCTGGCGCAGTTGACTCTTCTTCACCAATCGTTTTTTTCTGGTCTCTGTCAATCTCTGCAGAATCCCGAGACCTCAATGATCGCAGCTCCGACGCAAAGACCATTCTCTGAACATGCTGAAGGATGGCCTTCTCTGCGTTCTCGAGTTCTGTCACCGACAGCAGAGAGGCTGACTTTTCAACTGAACGAGTCCGAGATCGTGTTACTGGTGCTTCGCTTTTCCTTCCTGAGTTCAATCTCTTTGCCTGCAGGTACTTCTTAAACCTCAGCATCCAGGCTACAGCCTTCTTCAGTCTGTACCAATCTGAATAGTGGTGCAGAAGTCTATCTGTGGCACTCGGTGCTTGTGCGCTCGTAGAACAGCATACTTTGGGCTGAATCACATCAGCATCTTGCTCTTCTACATCTCCAAAACCATCAGGCAGACGTGGCCACTCGGACTCTTCTTTCCTTAGGAAATCCGGACAATTGAGCCACCGGGTCTTGTCCAGAAGTGTGTCCGCCTTCACTCCTCTTGATGCATCGTCGGCTGGATTCTCCTCCGATCTCACGAATCTCCACTGTGATGGAGATGACTCGTCCTTGATGACCGCCACACGGTTGGCAACGTAAGTCTGGTACCTCGCCACGTCGTTGTTGAGATACCTCAGCACTGTGGTGCTGTCTGTCCAAAATGTTGTCTGATCGATGGGAATCTCGAGTTCCTTCGTGATGACGGCATTCAATCGTACTGCAACCGTAGCTGCTGCTAACTCCAAACGTGGTACCGTCATCTTCTTCAGTGGTGCAACTCTCGACTTTGCCATGACGATAGTGCAGTGCACCTGACCTCTGTCATTTGCTAGTCTGAGGTAGGAAACCGCGCCATATCCAACCATGCTCGCATCGCTGAAGTGATGCAGCTGACATAACACGATTGGCCCAAATCCTTCAGGCTTCAGCGACCTTCCCACTTCAAGTGCTTCCAACTTCGGCAGCTCTTTCAACCATCTTGTCCAGTTCAGCTCCTGGCTCGCCGGGATTGCTTCATCCCACCCTATCTTCATAGTAATCAGTTCCTGCAGGACCAGCTTGCCAGACAGGATGAACGGTCCGGCGATACCCAACGGATCGTATACCGAACTGATGACCGACAGGATCTGCCGTCTTGTCACAGTCTTCATTTCTCTTGTGTTAACACAGAAGCCGAACGTATCTTCCTCCATGTTCCATTTGACTCCTAGAGCTTTCTTCACCTTCTCTCCTTTCGCCAAGTCCAGTCCTTTCTCTGCTGACTGGTCATCTCGATCTTCTTGCGGTATCGTGTCAAGGACACCTTCCTTGTTGCTCACATACTTGGTCAGATGAAAGCCTCCTCTGGCGCACAAAGTTCCCACCTCTGTCGCGAGTGATCGCGCTTCCTCCACTGACGACACGGAGCACAGGCAGTCATCAACGTAGAAGTTTTTCCGGACTGTGTTCAGAGCCTCTTGACTGAAGTCACCCAGGCAGTCTTCTGCTGTCCGTCTCAGGGCAAAGTTTGAACAGCTGGGAGACGACGCTGCTCCGAAGATGTGAACATTCATCCAAAATTCCCTAGGACCCTCACTGACGTCACCCACGGGCCACCATAGAAATCTTAGTGGATCTCTGTCTGACTCTGGTACTTTGACTTGGTAGAACATTGAACGCACGTCCGCCATGAAAGCCACTGGTTCGGTGCGGAAGCGTAGCAGAACGCCGACTAACGAGCTCGTTAGGTCAGGACCCTGCAACAGTTCATCATTCAGCGAAACCTCGTTGTACTTCGCCGCACAGTCGAAGACTACCCTGATCTTGTCTGGTTTGTGAGGGTGGTACACCCCATGATGCGGTATGTACCACACACGGCCATCTGTCCTGTTCAAACTCTCTTTGGGAACCTCTTCAGCATAGCCTTCTTCCAAAACGTTCCTCATGAAAGATGTATAGTCATTCTTGAACTTTGTGTCTCTCTCCATCTTCTTCCGCAGGTTGGATAGCCTTCGTAGTGCCATGTTTCTGTTATTTGGCATCCGAGTGTCGTTCCTTCGTAAGGGAAGACCTATCTGGTAGTACCCATCTGTGAACTTGATGCTCGCTTCAACCTTCTCCTGCCACATCTTGTCCTCCATAGACAATCCTTTAGAGCTGTCTGAGAGCTTCTCACTGAACTCTGCATTGTACAGCGTTTTGATCATGTCAGTGATACCTGTGTCTTCCACATGGACCCGATTTGCCTTCACAGGACGTCTTGCGTCGTGTCGAACAGGACCGTTGATGACCCATCCAAGCCTAGTCCTTGTTGCAAATGGTCCTCCTTCTTGGCTGTGGATGACTTCCCAAGGCTCCATCGCGAGTGGGACGTTGTTGCCAATCATCAGTTCTACTGGTGCATCCACGCGAGGCAGGTACACATCACTCAGGTAGGACCAGCGGCTGACGTCCTCTTGTCTTGGTATGTCACCGACATCCACCGGCACTTTCTCTAGACTGTAGACTGCCGGCAGCTGCAGAACATGATGTCCATCCAGGTCAGCTACTTCCAGCCCAGTGATGATCTGACTGTCGATCTTGAGCTGGTCCTTACAAACTGTTGTCAGAGACAGCTGTGTTCTGTTCTTGTCCTCGAGTCCCAGCTTCTGTAGAAGGGATTCCTGACAGAAGCATGCTGTGCTCCCACTGTCTAGCAGGGCATGCGTGGTCACAGACTTGTTCCCTATCTTGATCACTACAGGCACGATTGCCATACCAGTGTTCCCTTGGCGA
The DNA here is from genome assembly GCA_036785665.1 of Chirona hameri. Taxonomy (NCBI): domain Eukaryota; kingdom Metazoa; phylum Arthropoda; class Thecostraca; order Balanomorpha; family Balanidae; genus Chirona; species Chirona hameri. The sequence goes on along the minus strand of JAXIVJ010003969.1, from coordinate 8,455 downwards.
ACACAGCCTGTCTTCACTTGCTGTGGTTCTTTGCCAGCCTGATGCCTCCCTGTGACGTGATCATCTGCTTGAGGATGGACAGGAGACTGCCTCTGCTGGGAGTGAGCTCTCTCGCTTCCCGCTTGGTGCAACAATGTCACGTGCCTTTTGCCACAGATCTTGCACGTACTTCTTTGTTGACAGCCTCTCGCCATGTGTCCGGTCTTCAGACAGCCGAAGCACAGTCCCTTTTCTTGAATGAAGCTTTTCCGAACAGCTGATTCCTTCTGTCTGAGTTCATCGCAATCTTCCAAGCTGTGGGTCCTCTTGCAGTAGGCACAGGCAGCCTGAACTTGCACGGATGTGGCAAGTCCATACTTAGTTCTTGGTCGTTGGCTTTCCTTGGCGTTGGAGTTCACCCTGGAGGTGTTCATCATCTGGCGCCCATATAAGGGGTTGGTCGCCACCCTCGCCTCTCTGTCAGCAAACTCTATTAAGTCTGGGAAGGTGACGCGGCGCTGCTCCTTCTCCATGGCCGAGTCTGCCATCCTCCTCCAACGGTCGTGCAGATGGAAGGGTAACTTCTCCACGATCTTTCGAAGGGTTCGTGGGTGGTCGGTCTCTCTTAGCCCAACAGGCATGTTGGCCATCACGCTGTCACAGACCATCAGTGCGACTGCGAAGTTTTGCAGACTTTCAATATTATCTGGCTTTATGTTCGGCCATGACAATAACTTTTCAATGTGCGCAGCACTGATGTTCTCTTCATTCCTGTACCTCTTGTGCAGCAAGCGCATTGCCTCTTGGTAGCCTCTTTCTGGCGACATGAGCAGGCAGCCTCGCACGATCTCCTTTGGTTGATCTTCGGTGAACTGTTGCAGGTAAAACAGCTTGTCTTGATCGCTGATATGCTTGCTTCCAATACGACTCTCGAATGAGTGAACGAAGGAGAAGTACTGGGCAGGATCACCCCGAAACTTCATGACCTCTGTAGGTGGCAACTGGGCCCTCTCTGTCGTTTGAAGTAGGACTTCCAGGAGTTGAGCTTGATCCCTGTTGTGCTCTTGCTGTCCACAAGCACCTCTCTCTTCCTTGTGCTCATGCTCTTGTTGATTCTTCACTTCTTGGTTTGTTTCATTGGAACTTCTCTGAGGTTGAAATGCAAGAGCCTGTGCATTCAATGTCTGCGACGTCTGAGGATGAAGTTGCGCTGTGGTGGCCAAAGCATTCTTCACTGATCCAACTATGCTTCCACCACACTGAGTGTAAACTTTCTGTTGGGCGTCTTCCTCTGCCAACTGTGCCATCAACACACCTTGCTGTTTCTTGAACTCAAACTCCTGGATCAGGTTTTGAAGTTTACACTCTTGAGCAGCTTGATCCTTGAGCGCCTCCATCTTGGCAAGAAGACCAGCCTTTCTTGCAGCTGAACGCATCAACTCCTCCTTGGCAGTGCTGTGGAATGAACTTGCCACACTTGACCTGTTTGACCGGCGGGACAGCTTGGATCCCTGCTGAGAAACACTATCTTCTGGTCGAACATCTTCTGGAGACGTGGTCTCATCTTCCTTCTTCTTCACTTCAGTTTATGTATCCTTCCTCCTCAGCTGCTTCACCCGGTCTGGCTCTACCCCTTCCTTCTCCATAGCAACGTGAAGGCGATCAACAAGAACTGCTTTGACTCCCCTAGTGTCCAAGTTGCGACTCTCAAGTTCAACCTTCAACTCAGCAATCCGAAACTCTTGAAGAGCAGCTAACAGTGGTAGGCTCATGGCAAAATGAAGGATAATATAGGAAGGGGAAAATCAGACAGGGAAATTATAAGGAGCCAATGGAACCAATCTGGTAACAACAGCCAAAAAACTCTGAATCTGCAAAATCACTCCAAACCGAGCAAAATCTAAATCAAATCTGATGCGCAAAGTACACAATATGAACCTAAATTGAATGCAACCTGCCTATCCTAAATGTATCCTAATGATAGCACAATTGCATACAATACCAAACAATACCAAACAATTCTGCCAAATGTGCCACCAAATGGTCCAACCAAATATATCCTATCACCATGTGGCACACACAGACAGCCAAAAACAAATGAAACCAAATATGCCTACCTAAGGCAACTATAGACAACACAATGTCAAACAAATCTGCCTACTTGCGACACCCAGGCAGATAGCCAAATAACTATATGCACCCAAAAAATGCCCTTTACTGATGCATCTAACCAAGACAGCACCAAAAAAGGCCTATTCGGTACCACCAAAGACTGAAACACACAAGTTGTATCACTGGCTGATCCCAAGAAGCTATGTCAGCACAGCAGATACAATGTGCAATAACAGGCTTTCACTGTAAGCTGACAGTCCAAGTCCAAGTCCAAACTCAAGCCCAAAATATACTTGCACTGCACATCTCTTCAGGCCCTCAACTGTGAAAAGCCAGTCCAATTACAACTGCTGGACTGCAACAGTCAGTTTAAACTCCCAGCACACACTGTTCAAACTGTCTGAGTTGTCCAACACACACTGTTCAAACTCAAACTTTCCGAGTTGTTGGAGCTCTCTGAGCAGTTGACTGTTGAAAAGCAGTTGTCAAGTCTATCCGGCAGTTGATATTGTCGAAACTGTGTAGAAAACCATTTTTTTTGTTATGCAAAACTCAGCACTCTTCTGGCTTGCTATATTTCTGCTCTCACATCCATGCAGCTCCAAAGATGACAGCTCCAACACAAGTGCAGATCCTGTGCACAGCTCCACAGTGCAGTTCTAACCAAGTGCAGATCTGTGCACAGCTCCAGAGAGCAGCCCAATCCAAAGTGCAGGTTTCTGTCCCAAAAAAAGAAACAAATCTTAGCTATCAGACTACGAGGTCCTAACACACCTTTTACAAACACATTTCAGTCATTTTCAGGGTCTAACAAGTCCCTAAATATACATGTGACCTTTATCTCAGGTCCTATTAAGCACACAGAACAATCAGGCGAATCATATTCCATGTATAACTATAATATAAACTCACCGACAATTTCACTTCTGTGGCTTTCTACAAGCTTTTTTTAAAAAATAGGCCACCAAGTGACTGGCCTAACTCACACAAAAACAGAATGATCCCGCTGCGCGTCACAAACGTTCCAGCTCATTTAAACATCCGGGAACCTAACCAAGAACCTTTACAATAATCAAGAAAATAACAAACGCCAGATTGGTGGCTCGGTTCAAGGATAGGGGAATGGAAACATAAACAACCTTAAACTGCTGCCGTTCGCTTGCGGCGATTACACTACTGGTGAACAATTTGGCGCATATTCTGAAAATTGCAGACTTCTACTCCCCATGACCGGTGACCTGTTCCCCAAGGTCATGTGAGGCGCAACTGGCGTCCCGTAGTACCTATCGATGCTTGTAACTTGTGCAGTTTCAGAGTGTTTGTTGTTCAGGAGCACATGCATATGTGACATTTATGGTTAGCATATAACAGGGGACATTTATGGTTTCCACTGAGATTGTGACCTCCGATGACCTGATATTATTGTTTTGGACTCTGGTAGTTTCTGGAACATTTCGTGACGCTGATTTCAAATTTGGTACGCATTTGGCATAATTATATGTTCATTTCTAGCTCGATTATAATTCAATCTCTACACATGCACGAGTTGGATGACATCCGGATCATTGACATGACCTCAGAGGTCACCTACTGATCCAGGACCTTAAAATCAGATACCAACGGCTTTCTCTCATCACAAGCAACACGCTCGTCTTTGAATCGAAGCTCTAGCTCAATTAAGGGCGACACCCCAGCGGGTCGTACCCTGCACCTGCACCCTGTACGGTCACGTAGGTATCGGACCCTGCACTGGCGAGGGTTAAAAACCGTATTGACACCCCTGCAAAAGATCACGTCTTCATTATGCTGGTATGGTTGTTATGGTATTATTGCGGTTGGCGCCAATTGGCGGTTATGGCCACTATGTTGGTATGGACTGTGGTTGCTTTATATGAATGTTTGATTGTCAATATGAATATAAAAAGTGAGAAAAAATCACGTCCTCCCGCCCCTCCCCCCCCCCCCCCCGCTCGAAAGGTTCGATGTCATGGTGTGTCCGTACAAGTTTTGAAACCGTGGCGACACCACTGACTCTGTTAATCATGATTATGTGCCCTACTGCCCTTAAAAATCAACAAACATTTAATAGAAAGGCAGCCAAATTAGCAGTTAACTTATGCGCCCAACGACAGCCTAGTTAGTGGCTGCGACCCTCAATTTGTAAAAATTGGTTCATGTATTTTCAACATTGGGAGTTTTGTTTTAAAATGTTTTGTTTCTATCATGAAAAAGAATCCCCCCCCAAAAAAAAACATTGGAAAACTGGCAATTAAATCGGAAGTTCACTTATGCACCCAACGGCGACCTATTTAGTGTCGGCGATTTGTTTCATTGACCAATCCGGGAAGTTGTCACGCTTCTAGGCGCACTTACTTCATTTATGGCCCTATGACTTGTTTACAAATCAACATTCAAACCAGAGATAGTTATAGATCATACTGTTCGTCACCATATGTAAGTACAAATTTGTAATTTCCCAAAATGTAATTTTCGAAGTAGAATAAGTTGTTATTTCACTTTTAAATTGAGATGCGATCAATCTGATACTATGCACGAGTAATAAAATAATGCAGAAACATAAATCAAACGGTCATTATTTCCCTTTAACTTTAAACAAAACTTCAAACAACGTGTACGGTGTATCAACCTATTGTTGTACTTAAACATTAGACAACGATTCGTGATTTGTTATAAATGCTTTGAAACATAGATGTAAAATATAATTATATCATAGCACACACAGATAGCAATCAACCCAGAAAATTGTTAAAATCAAGTAAAAAATCAGCTTTGGCATGTCGCTCCACCAACCCATTGTTGACCTCTGGATACAAATGTCAAATTATTTTAGTTTTGTGCATAGGTGTGCATACTAAAAATACTTTTGTGCATACTCAAAAATACCTTTTACATGGCCCTTCACTCATTAATTGTTAAAATATTGGGGTATATCAATATCAATATATATATAATATCAATAAAACTAACTGTGGTTTTGCCAGTTCCCACAACACACTCAAAGAAAAAACAAATTTGCGCTAATAATGCATAAGCTTATGGTATATGTTAAAAAAGATAATGCAAACTATACAAGTTTAATAGCTGACTGTGTGTGTCACTCATAAAGACATAAAGACATAACTGAAAAGTGCAACAAAGAGCCTCTTGGGCCCATCCGAGGTTGCGCCCCCCTCCACCAGTCTCGCCCTTTCAAATCACCTTACTCTACCTGCATAAAAGAAGCCTAATCCCACAAGTATTTATTAACTAATCCCTTCTCTGTAAATTATGTATCTAATCTAATTTTGAAGGATCCAAGTGTCACTGCATCAGCGACATTCCCTGGTAGCTTATTCCAATGTCCTACAACCCTTCTACTGAAAAATGACTGTCGTAGCCTAGTCCTACTTTGTTTCATGAGTTTATGCGGATGACCTCTACCTCGATTTTCCCTATTGAACTCAAACATTCCCTTTAAATATCCAGAATGCTGACCGTTTACAAATTTGAAAAGATTAACAAAAGACAAGCTTCACTGATTGAAATCAACTGCGGATGGAAACTCCAGTGAATGTCCACACAACTTTTCCAAATCATTACATTTCAGACATTTAACCCGCGCACTGCAAGGGGTGGGGGTTATCCCCCCCCCCCTTCGGTTTGATACGCCGTCCGACACAAGGCCAAAACTCCTGTGACGAATTTTTGCATTACAAACTTATTTAAAATAGACTGTGGTGTACCTATTCCTGATATTTTACTTTACAATCAGGAAATGCGTTATTTCTTTTGCGGATTTCAGTCGTTTTGGTGAAGCCATGGCGCTGATATAGGACCCCTGGGATCCATCCCTGTTCGGCCCCCAATCGGTTTAAAAATAGACACCACCAGGGGCGGATCCAGCGGGGCAAGGGCCATGCCCCCCCCCCCCCCCAGGTCCTGAAACTATGATTTTCCTCCCTCCCCCCAAAAAAAAAACGACCGGGCGTATAGTTGCTGACGGGCTGACGACGCGCTCTACCTCTCCCCCCCCCCCCCCACCACCAACAACAACATCTCGCTAACGGCTGCACCCCCCCCCCCCTTCCACGCTCAGCAACTTTCTAGAAATACGTCACTTGATCCCCCCCCCCACACACACAAAAACGGTTAGATCCGCCCCCCTGGACACCGCTGGGCCTCCTCCAAGCCGTGACGCTGCCATCGGTCATGTTGCCCCCCCCCCTCCCCTTTATCAGCCGTCTGCGGCCGCCAGTGGACATGGCCCCTTCCCCCCCTTGAACCCGCCAGTTGCAAAAGAGGAAGATGATGACCAGCACAGCTCAAATCTGCGAAGAAATTTTGCAAAGGCGCAACGGGGTCAAAACAAGAGGAAAGTATCACTGCATGACCCTACTTTAAATGCCGTTCCTACGTCCCTGTCAACGCTATTCAGTTCAGGTACAATGATGTCGCTCATTCTGTATGGCAGTCAATTAGTTGTTTTCCTGACGGATTTTAATTTGTATTCGGCGGAAGCACTTACCAGACTCAAGAAGTTTATCTGAGATCCGGACGTTTTGAGCGTCACATCAAGGACGTTTTTGCGTTGACCTCTAATTGTTTCGTAAATATCTCCGAATTGTATATTTTCCAATAAAGCATTGAATTTGTGATGCAACAATGCAACAAGACGGAAGTAAAATAGGTACGTTACTGTCGACAGGGTTGACACGACATTCACGGATAACGCTACTTAGGTTTGACGAACATCGCTATTATCTCAAAACATTTTTGATGAATAACCCTAATATTTGTAGGGAAAATGCATCACACAAATCTCTGTTACTGAAAATGCATGATGTGTTTTTTTGTTCTCACTAAAAAAAACATCGAAATACCAATCAAAGTCACGGTATCATTTATGTATGATATAATTATTTTTTTTTAAAATTATAAATGCACAATTTAATATGTAGCTTCCGTAATATCAACACGAGCATTGGGACTTTCACGGAGAATTGGGACAGTTGTCCCCATTCTCTTGCAGTGATCAAAAATAATAAGAAAAAATATGTGTCATTTTAGATTCCTTTACATCACTTTTGCAAGATAGCAAACAAAACATGGACCTTCAATGCTTAAAGGGAATGTTTCACCTTTGTATCGGTTTTTAACTGAGATAGCCATTATCTTTGGCCGTTATTGAAATGTCGAAAATACTAAGGTCATTTTCCCCAAAACTTAGCCTTTTTAAGCAATTCAATTTATAGTTTGCAAAATTGGGTCTGAGCTAGTGCCGCCGCTGATTGGCTGACGGCGACTTTTTCCGCCAATCAAGCCAAAGCGCGTCTTTGTCAGCCAAACAGCGCGGTCTATAGCTCAATAATGACGTCATCATCCAAAAATTTTAAAAAAAACTTAATTTATATAAAGTTAAGTGAATTTTCTAGATAAAAATATCACCATCGTTTTCAGCAGCACTTACTTCATATTTTCGACTACAACCAGCATACATTTGACAACTTTCAGAAAGGTGAAACATTCCCTTTAAAACATGCAAAGTTTAAATTTATTTCAGTTTTGATTTTTGGGACTCACACAGATGAGATCAATCCTTAAAAATATAGATTTTCGGCTCTCACTCTGCCCAGCGTAACACTACACTGGCAAAGGACCATTATTGGTTTGAAACTCTGCCTTACATAGGAAAAAGAAATAGAACATCTAAAATGCCCACGTGTATAATATTTACGTGTCCCTATTCTCCTGCGTCCCAATTCTCCCCACTCTCCCCTACATGCATTTGGTTGCAGAGGGCCATGCAGCTTCTTGATCAGACATACTGCTGTGGTGTGGTGCGAGTCATGCAGGATTAAATTTAAGATCATGTGAGTGAGAGCATGTGCGATGATCTTTGTGTTGGTGTTTGTGTTTCTTGATCACCGAGCGGGCGCGAAGAGCCCGCGAGGTTTCTCGCCGTGTAGACAGATTGACCGGACCCGACCCGACCAACCCGCAACTAGACCCGACCCGACCCGAACCGACCAATCTGCAACTAGACCCGACCCTACCCGACCCCACCAAACCGCAACTAGACCCGACCCCACCCGACCCCACCAAACCGCAACTAGACCCGACCCGACCCGATCCGACCGTCACGCTTTTCAGAGGCTTATTGCTCCGTAACCAATAACCATTCCACCGATCAGGTTCCAGTGTTTACCTTTGGATAGCTCCATTGAATACATTTTGGTTTGGTATAGTGCGTTCTGATAGGAGTGGTATCAGAAAATCGCGTCTGACGATCAAACGGCTTCATCAAACTAAGCCAAATGTAGCGTACGCTAAGAGCCAATGATGCCCGCTCGGGCATCGCCCACTT
>JAXIVJ010003968.1:5000-88040 GCA_036785665.1 Chirona hameri | reverse complement strand
CCTTCCCCCCCCGTAGGGCGAAGGTGTGAAAAGTCCCCGTAGGGCGAGGGTTAATTGTGCAACTAAGACGATATGTTGATTTTTACCACTAACTTTTACAAAGTAAAATATACATACCGTGCATATTTAAGCGATAGTTATCATCTGAGACTGATTGGAGGGAATGCACAAGTAATGTGTTCAGTTGCAAGCGTTAAAGTAAAGAGGTTGTGTATGTTTAAATGTTAATGCATGTTTGTTGGCTCGTTTTTTACAAGTCTCACGTTGCAGCAAATGCCGTACGGACTACGGACACTAGGACGAAGGTTAAAACTAGTGCGTTTTAATTCGCGCCCGTGCCGGTGCTCGGCGCCACCTTCGCCCGTGCCGGGGAGAGGGGGGGGGGTGGGGGGGTCGACGCCCCCTCGAACTCGGTTCTTATAGGACGTAGACAAAAACCGAAAACAACGTTCGAATGCTCGTCAATAATATTTTTGAAACTATTTCATTTATCGTTTGGGCTCAGATCAATATTGAGGTCCGCAGAGGTCATCAAAGCTCAGATTTGTCAGTTTTAGGACTTCGCCCCAGAAACCCCCCAAATATTTCGAGAACTATACTAGCTAAAAACAAACGGAAAAAGGAATAAAAAGCATTGAAAATGAAATCGCGATTGTGTCATGAAATATCAGCTCAGGTTAATATTTGAGGCTCCAGATGTCATCAAAGGTCAAAAAGGCTATTTTGTTTTGGCAAAAACGTTTTTTTTTCTTCTCGCAAATAACTTTTTACCTAATAAAGATAACGCAATGATGTTGACCGCTATAATGTTTGTCTCGTCAAGGCGCCTTTGAATCATGTTCATGTTGACCCAGGTTAGGTCAACGTAAACATTTTACAGTTTTTATGTGGGCGAGGATGGATGACATGATTATAATTAATATATGGAGGTTGGAAATGATCTTACGCATGTCAAAGTATTTTTTATTTTTGGCAAAATAAATATACAAAACAAATGAAACAAGCTTTCGGCATTACGCCATCGTCAAGTCTGACTAAATTAACATGTTTTTGATTTTCAAAAGCTAGAGCGCACAATCACATTCTCTCAGGCATCCTCTCAAACAGCATATTCACTTTTAACATATTGCAATTCGTTGTAAATTCTGTGGAACATTGTACATGGCAAATAACAATTTAGAACAAAGTATCATGACATACAAAACATACAACACGACATGCAAACAATATACCATTCAATGATGACAATCTATCATACCTGCAATGTCAGCCGCATACATTAATAAAGATAAATATTGCATCAAACATTGGTGCATATCGGGCGTAAACACTGCCAAAATGAAACATTGATAAACACTGCCGCTGTTCTGAGCTCGTTCCAGTCAATTAGTCGTGAGTCGGGCAAGTCGGTGAGGAGCTTGTGTGTGTGTGTGTGTGTGTGTGTGTGTGTGTGTGTGTGTGTATAGGTGTGCCTTGTGCCTGAGTGAGTGAGTGAGCGAGTGAGTGAGAGAGTGAGCTGAGTAAACGAGCGAGTAAATGAGTGAGTGAGTGAGTGTGTGAGTGAGCGTGCTGAGTAAGTCAAGTGAGTGAGTAAGAGAAGAAGTGAGTGAGTGTTAGACCTATGGTTTTACGAGCGAGGGGGCCATGAGCTTTTCATCATGATTAACGTGGGCTTTAGGTCTCTAATTTTTACTGATTCAGTTATGTTTAGTTCAGCGGAGTCCCGCCCCCAACCGATTATATCGATAGTAAAGCCGGAGTTGATTTCAGTGCTACTTGAGTTGAAGTGCGAATCAGCGATATGTTCTCCTAGTGGGGTGTCGGGTTTTCTCAGGCGAGCGTCACTAAGGTGCTCGTTGAAACGATAAACGTACAGGGCGAGTACTTTCTCCAATTGTAAAACTCAGTCCTTCCATTTCTTTCACAGATACTGCAGGTAATTTTATAGACTGAGTTCTTCTTAGTGCACTTACCCTTCAGTCCACTCTCACAGGTGTGGCAGTGTTTGGTCCGGCTGGGCAGGGCGGCTTAGAGAAGGCTGAAGTAATAAGTTTGTGTCCTACTGTGGGGCCACTAATCCAGGCTACTTTGATGTTAGTTTTGGATCTTTTCAAAATACCGTTGACTCTTCTAACGACGTTTTCGTCTAAGTAGGGAAGCCGCATGAAAATATCGTGTTCTTTCTTACGCATCATTTTACGTTCACCACGCTTGTGAAGGTTATTCTTTATGCTAGTGTCTAACATGGCGGTAGGGTACCCGTTTCTGCTCGAACAAAAATTGTATGCGTTTGACGCTACGATCCCTCGTCTGGTCGTCAGATGACACTCTCACCGCTCGCCTAATCTGGGAATTAAGAACGGCCTTCTTGGTGCTCATGGGGTGGGCGGACGTAAAGTGGAGAATAATCGGGGCTGCCATCGGTTTAAAGTATAATTCCCGTGGTGTAACCTCACTGGTGGGGTATACTGTTATCAGGGTGTCTAGGAAAGGAAGTTGACCTGTGCTGAAGGTAGACTCCATTGTGAAGCTTATGGATCGGTTGTAAGCATTAATGCAGTCGTAAAAATGGTTCAGGCGATCAATTCCATGTGTCCAGACACCGACTATATCGTCCAATGTAACGTAAGTATAGGCAGGGGCAAAATTCAAAGTTCGACATAAATCCCAGTCCTCTAATATATGCATGAAGGTGATGGCCACGGGAGGGTGCTATCCTGTTTCCCATCGCGATGCCTGACGTTTGCTTGAATATTTTAGAATCCGAAAACGTACGAAATTGTTAGTGAGAATATGACGCAGCAGAGTACGAAGATCCGAAAGTGTGATTCCGAATAAATTGACTTTGGTGATATTATTTTCAATCAGGGTTATCACCTTGCATCAATCCCCTCCTGGATAGGAATGCTTCCGTAAAGGTTACACACATCTAGAGAGAAAATGATGGATCCAGGCGGGAGGCTCTTGGGAAGGTAGCGTTGAGTTTCCGTAAGGAAAGTATCTGTGTTGGGTAGATGTCGCCGGAATAAGACTAAGAATTTGGGCAAGAATACACCTGAATGAACCAGGACAGCTTATCTAGGGGATCACCGCAAGCCGAGACTATGGACGCAGCGGGTTACCTGTTTTGTGTGTCTTCGGTAGACCATATAATTCTGCTGTTCGAGCATGCTGTGGGAGAAGGCGTTGTATGTAGTCGTTTGGGATTTTGTCTTTCAGAGTAGATTTGGTGAGGTTTTTAGTTTGTTCTTCTAGTCTAGGGGTCGGATTTTTCTTTACCTTTTCATAAGAGGTGACAATTGCTTTCTGCCTTTTCTACATAGTCTAACGTGTTCATAACTACCAAGCTTTTGCCACTTATCAGATCTTTTGATGATTATATCTTGGTCTTCTTTGATAGCTTTCAAGTCTAGCTGTTGAGTGGGGTGTCCAGTTCAGTGGTGTCTTTCTTGCTCCTTTATAGATGCCGATGACTTTCTTTTTTATATCCTCTAGATCGCGTTCTAGATCAGCTGATACGACTGGTGGTTGGCTGGCGATGGTGTCAGAGAAGAACGGGCGTGGCAGCTTGGACACTTCTTCTGCTTCATCTCCGTCTTCTTCTTCTCCTTCTTCTCCTCTGTCTTGTTCTTGACTGCGACGGTCTAACCTAACCTAACGGGCGTGGCAGCTAGGTTACTTCTTCTGCTTCATCTCCGTCTTCTTATTTAGTATAATTTGCGTAAGATCATTTCCAACCTCCATATAAACATTTTACCTCAGGTCAAGGTCAAGTGGTAATCCAAGTAGGTCATGTTGCATATTGGGGGACGTGTCTCGATGAGACGAACACATTGGTGCCGGGTTCACTTTTCTATCTTTATTCTGTCGAGAGTGATTGACAAAATAGTGTTGGTGGACCTCAGATGACCTCAGCTGACCCTGTAGGTGTCACTGAACTCAAAATTGCACCTGAATCAACAAGAATATCCTACGATAACATGATCCAGAAGGAATTGGACTGATGTCATGCATATCCTCGGAATATGAAGCATTTTAATATTTCCTCGCTGACTTATAATAGGGATGTTACGAAATTGACCCGACCTTAGGTCACCGATATAAAAAAAAATCCGAGATAAACGAATTGTAGGTACCTATGACCTTATGAAATCCTGTAAGTTTGAAACCGATCGGTCACAAACTGTGGTTGTGGTACGACCGCCAAACTCAAGCACTCAAGCATGATTTTGCCTGAAGCGTGGCTCCCACCAATTCCCACTACTCTAAACCCATTTTCCCACATCATTTGGTCAAAATAAATATGCTTATGTATTTGGCAACCCGGCATTTGTAAACGATTAGCTTGAGGATTACGTATTCTTGACCGATGACCGCAAATGTTCAGATATATTATCTATGTTCCATGCTTAGTAGTCATTTTGAAGCGTCCATGTGGCACAAAATCAATATATTTGTACACAATATACTTGTGGCACTGGCTTGGTGCTACCTGCTGTCATTCGGATGTGTGGACCGTGGTTAGAAGAAGACATTTGGAACCTAGGTGGTAGGAGGGTCATTCGGATCCAGAGGAAGTTATTACCCTGCGATTTTTTGTATCGCGAGTTTTGACAAGACCTCATTATAAAACCATTGGACAAGAAACAGGAACTTCGAAACGAAAAGTGTTAGCGTGGGAAAAAGCAGAAGAGTTTGGAGCTGCATCTATACAAACTCAATAGTGGATACGTATTAACCCGCGCCGTGCCGGGGGGGGGGACGTTTACACCCCCCCCTAAGGTTTTTTCGAGGATAGCGAAAGAACTGCGGCTTGCAGCGCCACCGTTTTTTGGCACTGCTGTTTGGCCATTAATTACGCACATTATGTAAACAAAAGACCTTGGGTCATCTCGGGCCAGGTCACCAGACCAGGTCACGTGACCCCACCTCCAAAAATGTTACCGGTCGCACCACAGCCACAGTTTTTGGCCGATCGATTTCGTACTTCAGGATTTCATAAGAGCAATAGCACATACAATACGCATTTCTCGGATTTTTTTTTTATATCGGTGACCTAAGCTCGGGGTCAATTTCGTGACCTCCCCATTATAAGTCAATGGGAAATAATCAAATGCTTTCTTTTCTGAGAACACAAATTATATCAACTCAATTCCTTCTGGATCAAGGTATCATAGGCTATTCTTGAAGTTCCAGGTGCAATTTTTGTTCAGTGACCTCTACAGCTTCAGATGAGGTCACCCGAGGTCACCAACACTTTTTGCCAATAACTCTCGACAAATTCAGGATGGAGAAGTGAAACTGCACCAATGTATTTGTCTCGTCGATGCACGTTTGCAAATTTGCAACATGACCTAATTGGGTCACCACTTGACCTTGACCTGAGGTCAAATTTCTAAGTTGAAACTGTTTTGCTAAAAATAGCCTGTTTGACATTTGATGGCTCTGGAGCCTAAACTATTCACCTGAGCTCAAATCTGAGGACACCTTGTTGATTTAATTGTTCAAGAGCATTCCATTGGCGTTTTCGGTTTCTTCCTAGCTATCATAGTTTCCTGTGCTATCTGGGAATGTCTGGAGTGAAGTCCTAAAAATTGAAAATCTGACCCTGAGGACCTCTGGTGACCTCAATATTGACCTGGTGAAGGAAAACAAATCCTGAAATAGTTTCAAAATGCATTTTGACGAGCTTACGAACGGTGTTTTTCATTTTTGTCTACGTCCCATAGGAACTGAGTTATAGGGGGGGCGTCGAAACGCCCCCCCACCCCCCCCCTCCGGCACGGCGAAGGTGGCGCCGAGCACCGGCACGGCGCGGGTTAAAATGATTCAGCTAGGTGACGTCAGCTCAAGTGGTCCGAATTCCCCCCACCTTTCCCCTTTGCATTTCTATTGCAGCCTGCCCCGGTGGTGGTGGTGGTGGTGGTGTGGTGTTATTGGGGCTTTACGACTAGGCGACTGTCGTCATTTATAGTCCGGAGTCTCTCACGCCGACCCAAGCGGGGGGAACCGAATGACCTCGCCAGTTTATTTCACTTCAGCTGACCATTCCACTCATCAAGGGTTAATCATTGGTCATCGTCATACATATAACATCACGAGATTGAACTATAGAGTGCTAAAATCGTCGTACTATTTGCAGATAATGACAAAGTGAAAGTGACAATGAAATAATAAAAACACTTCGTACACGTTGCAATGATGCGACACATGTATGATGTTCAGTTGTCACCTCGTACTACCGACTTAGTCCATCGCTTAAATGAACTTTGGGTTGACTCGAATAGAGAACCGCGGACTTTCGACGCTAAAACGGTTGTACGGCTGACTAGCACGATATACAAATGACCGTTTACCATGATTAGTTCGCGGACGAGCCAAAGACACCGTTGATCTGATTGACGTGTCTCGCGCTCACGAACCTCTCGATTAAACTTAAACTGCGAGGCTAAACAATGCGGCTGACGAGTAGATAGCACACTTTACATATTGCCATAGGTCGAAATATTCTACAAATTGGCGTGCATTAACCCGGCATTGACTGGGGTCTCAGCAGAACTCCATTGACTGAGGGGGGGGCGTTAAACGCCCCCTGGTTATCTTCCGAAACCAATGACCACAGCGAGACGCGCAAGGCGGCAATCGAAAACTCTCAATGAGATGAATCTACAGCGAACTCAAAAATGTAAAAATGAGGTAAAATGTCAGGTCACGGTCAGGTCAAAGGTCAAAATCGACGTATTTGAGTTTTATGGGCCATACTTTTCATCCAAAGGTTTCGATTACGACCATTGGCACCTAATGTGCTGCCATAGGTATCATACACATCCCGCATAAGCTAAAGTAAGATTGTTGGCCAAGGTCAAGGTCAAGGTCAGGTCACAAAAGGTCACTATGCTAAAAATATATACGAAACTCATGCAACACATGTTTTATGAGTTATTTTCAACGTAGAATTCGATAGTGATAGTCATTTTACCACCTGACTTAATTTACGTGAAGTTAATGTCAAGTTCAGGTCAAGTTCAGATCACTGAAGGTCAACATTTTAAATTAACAAATATAAATACAAAAACCATGTTTCTAAACCAGCTTTGTCTCCGAAATACAGTGGTGCCATGTATTTGTCTGTTTCTGGTGAATAAAAGCCAAAAAATGCATTTGAAAAGAAAAATATGACGTCATGAGTTATCCATACTTTAGATGCCATACGTCAGTCAAAAAGGGTGATATTCTGAAATTTGGTATGGTAGTTTTCCATGTGGTTCTCTGATATATATTCCGGCTTTTGAATATCTTTGAAAAAGTGTATTTTGTGCTTCCCCCTTCCAACACAAAAATGTGTTTGCCTTGTTGGGGGTCAAAAACCAAAATTCCCCCCAAAAAATGAACAATTCTGAGATAGCAAATGGCCTTTCCCATTTGCAATCTTTTAACGTATTTAGATTGCATTTTGCTCAAAATATGGCATTTGTACGGTCTGTTACATTTTAGCTGAATTTGGTGTAAAACTCGTATGTAGTGACGTCACTAAATTCGATATAACTCAAAATTTGTTCGACGAAATTGCTTTATTTTTTCAAAGAAGACGTAAACGTGATTTAGAAGAAGTACCCGAAGTTTCACGTTGATGGCGCCTTTGGTTTTCAAGCTATTACGAAAATTCATCAGGGGTGCATTAAACGCCCCCCCCCCCCTCCCAGTCAATGACGGGTTAAGCCATCCTAGATCATCGATAACATCTGATAAGTGATCAAACTTCCGGCGGTTAGAGATTATCCTTGCGGCAAAATGAAACACTGTTTGAATGATACCTAAATTCTCCCTACTTCCGTTCCCGTACACCTCAACACAGTACCGCATATGAGATAATACAAGAGAGTCAATCAGACGAGGCATAACTTGTACAGGCAATACAGGTCGGGCATGGGAAAGACCTACGCGTATACCGAAACATCGATTAGTCTCCATGCTGACGTGTAGGTTCCACGAAAGTGTGCTGTCCATAATCACACCTAGGTTTTTAACATGACTGAAATTCGTCAAACATTCACCTTTAAGCGTAACTTTTGGTGGCGACCGTTGAAGGGATTCGGGCGACCGTTGTCGACGGTCATCGCAAAGCAACAGTTCCGTTTTAGCCGCGGTGATTAGCGTGCCATTTTGCAGGAACCAAGCACTTGCGATGTCTAAGACCTTTTCCAAAGCTCGCTGCATTTGAGGCAAACTATTACGAGGACCAGTAATGGCTATTTGGCTGTCATCGGCATAGAGCACAGTAGTGACGTGGAATCCTTCGTTTGCATTTGGTATATATCAGTTAAAGTAATTTGTTGCAATGTTATATAGCAATAGCCCGTGACATGTGCTCTGGAATGTTCCTATAGTAATAGGTCGTGATTAATTTAGAAACATTTTCCCCCACGCGAAAATTCTGAATGTGACCGCTTAAATAGCTCCTGAACCATCCAGTGGAAATCTGGAGCAATTTTAACTTCTTTAGGAGCAGATCGTGGTCAATCACATCAAAACAGCGACTTAAGTCGATAAGAGTGACTAAAGAAATTTCGGACCTATCCATGGCCCATGCCTTTTAAAATTTGGTGACTGATACCCGGTGTTAAAATTTGGTGACTGATTTGGTGACCCGGCAGTCACTGGGGTACATTCTGTAACACTACTTACTCACTGGGGGGGGGGGGGAGTTTTTTTAGCCCCCCCCCCCTGGTATCTTCAGAACCAATGATTGCAGCGGGACGCGCAAGGCAGCATTCGAAAGTGCTCAATGAGATAAATGTAACGCACACTTAAAACAAATCAAATTAAGGCCACATGTCAGGTCACGGTCAAGTCAAACGTCAAAATCGAGGTATTCGAGTTTATGGACAATACTTGCCATCCATGGCCTTCGATTGCGCATATGATCACCCAAAGTGCTGTCAAAGGTATGCTACACATCTCACATGAGCTAAAGTGAGATTGTTGGAAAAGATCAAGTTCGAGGTCAGGTCACAAGAGGTCACTATACACAAAGTATCTACAAAAGTCATGCAGCACATGTTTTATGGATGCTTTTACGCGTAGATTTAGATAGTGTTCATCATTTTACCACCTGACTTCATTTACGTGAAGTTAGTGTCAAGTTCAGGTCAAGTTCAGGTCGCTGAAGGTCAACATTTGAAAGTGATAGCATATAGGAAGACGTGTCCCGACTAGATACACACATTGCTGTCGGTTTTACTTCTCTATCTTCATTATGTCGCGAGTTATTGACACAAAAGTGATGGTGACATCGGATGACCTCAAATTATCCCATAGGGGTCACTGAACAAAACTTACACATGGGTCATCAAGCATATCCTATAATAACATGATCCAGAAGAACATGACCTACTTGGGTTTTAACCTCAGGTCAAGGTCACGTGACCTGAGGCCATATTTTGAAGTTGACCTACAAAGGTTACCATGTATATGATTCGAAGCGCATTGACGAGATAAACACAATGGCGTAAACAGTTCTTCGTGATCTTTATTAGGTAAAAGTTATCAGCGAAAAACGGGTTTGCCAAAAAAAACAGTATTTGTTTTCTTTTTTGACATCTGGAGCCTCAAATATTGACCTGAGATAAAATGTGAGCACAGATTGTGGATTGCAAATTTCAATGGCTGTCGATCGCCTTTTCTGTTTGTTTTTAGCTAGCATAGTTTCGGAGATATATGAGAATGTCTGGAGCGAAGTCCTAAAACTGGAAAAACTGGAAAATTTGACCTTTGATGACCTCTGGTGACCTAAATTTTGACCTGACCTAAAAAAAAATACTGAAATACTTTCGATAGAACGATAGAAATTCGTCAAACATTCACCTTTAAGCGTAACTTTTGGTGGCTCAGGGATTCGGGCGACCGTTGTCGACGGTCATCGCAAAGCAACAGTTCAGTTTAGCCGCGGTGATTAGCATGCCATTTTGCAGGAACCAAGCACTTGCGATGTCTAAGAACTTTTCCAAAGCTCACTGCATTTGAGGCAAACTATTACGATGACGAGGACGAGGACGACGCAGACGGACAGACAAGTTGGTCATGAAAGAGCAGAGCTCATGGTAAAATGTTGGATAGGCTGTATGTGACGAATCACGCTATTTTCCCGCTATTTTTTGTCTGTTATCTATTCATTTATTAATGAAGGTACTTATTGATTTCCAAGTCAAAGTCTGGAGGCCGATGGTTGTTTTTGTGCCGTTAGTGTTTCTGACTAGGCAACTCAATAATGTGCAAATGTCATTTCAGTTATGTTTTTTCCTATTCATACACGGTGTCCGGCGACGAGACGCCACTTGAGAAGTCTGGTACCACCCCATCGAACCCCGCTGGTCCACGCACGGCTGGCGTCTGTCTAGGTCATCAGGCGTCGTGGCTGCCTTCCCTGGCGCTGCACCGACCGACGCCAACATAAGAGGCCGCCAAGCGCCGCGTCGTGGCCCGTCGGCGTCGGATCGATCGTCGGCGGCAGACTGGCCGCCAGTGGCGACCGGCCGCGACGCGCCGCGTCAAGCCGGACGGGCGCGCAGCAGCGGCGCAGTGGAGCCGGCGGCCGCCGCCAGTGGGCCGCATGTCCGGCGAGCTGTACGGAGCAAGAGCGCGCGGGCCGAGCAGCGGCGGCGACGCGGCGGCCAGTCGCGCCAGCCCCCGGGCACGCCGCGCGCCGCCGCCCTACCCAGAGCCGGAGATGGAGCAGGCCGAGAGAGGGGAGCGCGGCACGCCGCGGCGCTCCCGACCCGCCTCCCGCGGTGGTGCGCCGCGTGAACTCCGCGGCCTCGACGGACCCGACGCCGAGTACGCTCCAGTGCGCGACCCGGGCCCGACCGACCCCTCTCCGCGCCATGAGAGGGCACTGGTGGGCGAGGATGGTCCGTACGGCCCCCCTCCACCGCCAGCTGGTCTTCAGATGCCACGGTCCGCGCACCAGAGTCCTGCACATCACTCGCCGGCACACCACTCTCCTGACTTCAGCATGAAGCATGGCCTGACGCGCGACACCTACATCCTGGAGCTGCAGGCTCAGAACGGCGACTTTCAGCGCGAGCTCAGCACGCTGAAGAGAGAGCTGGAGCTCATGGGTCAGAAGCTCGGCTCCAGCATGCACAGCATCAAGACGTTCTGGTCGCCGGAGCTGAAGAAGGAACGGCAGATGCGCAAAGAGGAATCGGCCAAGTACGCGCTCATGGGAGAACAGATTCAGCTTCTGAACGCTGAAACTCAGGTGAGTGAGCTCTAGCTGCTGAACGCTGAAACTCGGGTGAGTGAGCTCTAGCTGCGGAGCGCTGCAACTCAGGTGAGTGAGCTCTAGCTGCGGAGCGCTGAAACTCAGGTGAGTGAGCTCAGCTGCCGAACGCTGAAACTCAGGTGAGTGAGCTCTAGCTGCCGAGCGCTGAAACTCAGGTGAGTGAGCTCAGCTGCCGAACGCTGAAACTCAGGTGAGTGAGCTCTAGCTGCCGAGCGCTGAAACTCAGGTGAGTGAGCTCAGCTGCCGAACGCTGAAACTCAGGTGAGTGAGCTCTAGCTGCCGAGCGCTGAAACTCAGGTGAGTGAGCTCAGCTGCCGAACGCTGAAACTCAGGTGAGTGAGCTCTAGCTGCCGAGCGCTGAAACTCAGGTGAGTGAGCTCAGCTGCCGAACGCTGGAACGCACACGTGTGAGGTCGTGCTCAGCACTCTGATGGACTCTGATGGACTCTGATGGCTCAGGACTCTGACTCCGCTCCAGAGCCTCAGCGTGTCCAGAGCCGCAGGGAAGCGATGTACAGTTGTTTCTAAATTATGTGTAAGAGGTTAGAGAACGGGTTGCTTCGCTATAGACTCACAGTACTGGCAAGTTTTCAATTTAATTTCAGTTTCAGGCGTTTTTACAGCTTTGTTTTGGTACATTGCACCGGCCGGGCGTACGAGCCGTCGACCAGTTGGGTCGACGACCCGCACCCCTGGTCGGCCGACCGGTCACGCAAAACAAAAATGCTAAGGGCCGGTCCCAGGTTAGCCCGGGTGGGGATGGGCTTTGCTAGCCTTTCACTTTTTATTGTCAATTGATTGCACACATACGCATTTCGTATCACCACATACGCAGAACAACTATTACCGAACACTGTGCCTGCTGCCTACCTCTCCGCGCACCAACGAGTTTAGCCAATGCCAAGCCTGTCAGCTACCACCTGCCATTTTTCTTGGAAACTTAGCATTTGTTCCTCATTTACTGCTATTTATTTTTCAATATGAATGTGCTTCTTTGCAAAGTTAGTAAACTGTTCATGCTTAGGAGCCTTGTCGCGATTATACTGTTCCAAATCAACTGTTAAGCCAGCAATATGCTTAACTAAAGGGGTATATTTATTTTCGTTGCTTTTAGTGGATGAAGGCCGCTTATGATATTCTTTAACGCGCCCTGGAGGGGGGGGGGGCGTGGATTTCGCCCCCCCTATGATCTCGAAAAACACGCAACGTACCGAGAAGCGGAAAACAAAGTTAGATACCTCGAGACAAGCTCTTTCGAAAGTACTTCGTTCATTTTTTTTCTCAGGTCAATATTGAGGTCACCAGAGGTCATCAAGGGTCAGATTTTCAAGTTTAAGGACTTCGCTTCGAACACCCCCAAATATCTCGGGAACTATGATAGTTAGCAGCAAACCGAAAAATGCAATCGGAGGCCCTTGAAAAAATGCAATCGACTTAGGTGCTCTCCGATTTGAGCTCAGGTCAACAGTTTAGGCTCCAGAGGTCATCAAATGTCAAAAAGAGGATTTGTGTGTACAAATGTTTTTGCAAATCACTTTTTACCTAATAAAGATAAAGCAATCGTTGGTACGACATCTTGTTTGTCTGGTCAAGGCGCTTTGAATCATATACATGGTGATGGGGTTAGGTCAACTGAGAAAGTTGACCTCAGGTCAAGGTCAAGTGGTGACCCAAGTTGGTCATGTTGCATATTGGGGGACGTGTCTCGACGAGACAAACACATTGGTTTCATTTTCTATTCGCTATCTTTGTTATGTCGATAGTTATTGACAAAATAGTGTTGGCGGTCACGAAATTGACCTGACCTTAGGTCACCGATATTAAAAATCCGAGATACACAAATTGTTGGGATCTATGACCTTATGAATTCCTGCAAGATTGAAACCGATCGGCCTAAAGCTGTGGCTGTGGTACTACTGCAAACGTTTTGGAGTTGAGGTCATCACGTGACCTGGTCTGGTGACCTGATCTGATAAGACCCGAGGTCAAGAATTGTACATAATGTGGGAAGTTCATTTCTGAACAGCTGTGCTTAAAACGGCGGTGCTGCGCGCCGCCGTTTTTGCGCTATCCTCGAAAAACCGGAGGGGGATTTCGCGCACCCTCCAGGGCGTGTGTTAACCCTCGCCCGGGTAGGGGGTGGATGCTACCCCCTCGGTTTTCTGGAATAACTCGCGTAGTTTCCAACCGATTTTGATGAAACTTTCGGTACCCCACTTTTGAGAAAAACATTCCCACATAATCTGAAATTTTTAATTTCTAACTCACATGACCCGTGACCTGTTTTTCAAGGTCATGTCAGTCGCAACTGGCGTCCCGCATTATCGATGCTTGTAACTTGTGCAGTTTCCGAGTGTTTATTGTTCATAAGCATATGTACAGGTGTTGCCAGGTGACAGTTGTAGTTTCCACTGAGATTGTGACCTCGATTGACCTTTTCATAGGTCAACTGAGGTCATTGACCTCCAATGACCTTAGATTACTTTTTGGGGCTTCTGGCGGTTTCGAGGACATTTTGTGACGCTGATTTCAAATTTGGGATCCATTTTTCATAATTATATGTTCCACCGGGGTCTTGCGCTTCCACAGATCAACCAAGGTCACTGACCTCAAATGACCTGACATGACCTTTTTGGAATTTGTCAGTTATTAGGACATTTTGTGACGCTGATTACGAATTTGGCACCAATTAAGCATTATGATATGCTCATTCACGATTCTAGCTCGATAAAATTCAATGTATACGCATTTACAATTTTGATGACTTCTGGGTCATTGACATGACCTCAGAGGTCACCTAATGATCCAAGACATTAACATCGTGTATCAGCGGCTTCCTCTCGTCACAGGCAACAAGCTCGTCTTTGTCTCGAAGCTCTAGCTCAATTAGGGGCGAAACGCTAAGCGGGGGGGGGGGGGGGGGGGGTTCGTCGTACCCCCCCCCCCCCCCTACCCGAACACGTAGTGATTTTGCCCTACCTGGGCGGGGGTTAAAGGGAATGTTTCACCTTTGCATTGATTGGTTTTGAGCTGAGATAGCCATTATCTTGAGCGTTATTGAAATGTCGAAAATAATAAGGTCATTTTCCCAAAAACTTAGCCGTTTTTTAGCAATTTAATTTAAAGTTTGCAAAATGGGGTCTAGGCTAGTGCTGCCGCGGATTGGCTGACAGCCACTTTGTCAGCCAATCAGCGGCGGTCTATAGCTCAATAAGACGTCATCATCCCAAATTTAAAAACTTGATTTGTATAAAGTTAAGTGACTTTTCGAGAGAGACAAGTATCACCATCGTATTCAGCAGCACTTACTTCATATTTTTGACTACATCCAGCGTATATTTTACAACTTTAAGAAAGGTGAAACATTTCCTTTAACCCGGCAGTCACTGGGGTATATTCTGTAACACTGTGGTTTTTTTTAGCCCCCCCCCCCCTGGTATCTTCAGAACCAATGATCGCAGCGGGACGCACAAGGCGGCATTCGAAAGCGCTCAATGAGATAAGCCTAACGCAAATTTAAACATGTCAAATTAAGGTCACATGTCAGGTCACGGTCAAGTCAAACGTCAAAATCGAGGCATTTGAGTTTATGGACAATATTTGCCATCCATGGCCTTCGATTGCGCCTATAATCACCCAAAGTGCTGTCAAAAGTATGATACATATCCCACATGAGCTAAAGTGAGATTGTTGGAAAAGATCAAGGTCAAGGTCAGGTCACAAAAGGTCACTACACACAAAATATCTACGAAAGTCATGCAGCACATGTTGTATGGATGCTTTTACGCGTAGAATTCGATAGTGGTAGTCATTTTACCACCTGACTTCATTTACGTGAAGATAGTGTCAAGTTCAGGTCAAGTTCAGGTCACTGAAGGTCAAAATTTGAAATTGATGAATCGAAATGAAAAAAGCATGTTTCTTATATTAGTTTTATCTAAAGCAAACAATGCTGGCATTTATTTGTCTGTTTCCGGTCAATAAAAGCCAAAAAACGCAATTTCAAAATATGGCGTCATGATTTACCCATACTTTATATGCCATGACAGTCAAAAAAGAGGATATCATTTTGAAATTTTGTATGGTAGTTGCCCATTTGTTGTTATCTGACATATATTCCGTTTTTTTCAATATCTTTGAAAAATTTGATTTTGTGAGCATTTTTGTCGAAAAAAATATTTTTGTGAATTTTTTTGGGTCAAAAACCCAAATTTGTGAAATTTCGAGATAACTGGTTTGTAGCCCTTGCAATTTTCTACCTTTTAGGTTTTTTATTGCATTTTGCTTCAAACGCAGCATTTGTACGGCTTGGCAAAGTTTAGCCGATTTTGGTGTCAAAATCGTGTTTAGTGACGTCACTAAATTCACTATATCTCAAAAAAATACTGACGATTTTTTTTAAATATTTTTACCTTAAAAGGTGTAAAAATGATGCCCGGAAAGGTACTGAAATTTTGCCGTCGATTTCTGAATTATTTATTGAGATATTCCTGATGTTCCTAAGGGGGGGGGGGGCTAAACCCCTCCCCCTGTGACTCGCGGGTTAAGCAGAAGTTTTCTCTAGAGCGCAACTCTTAGTTTCATCCAAAAGGTCTGAACATAATGACAGTGCCAAAATAAATGAGGAATTTTCTCTCTCATACCTAGACATCTTTCACAATTGTCATTGTACCTCATGCCATATATTTTAAGAAGCCTGTTCGTTGTCAATATTCTCATGAGTATTCTATATTGTAGCCAGCGTAGTTTAGGATCTGTAGTTAACGAATGTGTGTTTTTAAAGCTTTCCGACCAATTCAAAGTTCCATCCAGGTCTTGTTGCCACTTACGCTTAGTTTGTTCCGGGGAGCTTACGTGTTAACAATCTTTTAACAACTTAGCATATGCCCATCTTGGTGCTTTTGCCACGTTTGTTATTCCTTCAACATTTGTGTGTCGGGATCGCCGCGATAGGTTTTTTCTCTGGCTATGACCTCTTTCCAGCTGGCTGGTGTACTATGTAAAGGTGATTTCCATACGAGGAATCATACGAGGAACCATGCGAGGAAATTTCCGAATCGGTACTTTTCTCGTAACTGGCTGTTTATAGTACACAAGCATCTTCTTTCATAATCGTACAGAACCTTTAATTGATAACACTTATTTTAATTTAAATGTTACATGGCCTGTCTCACTATATTTGGATTACTCTCAAGTTTGAGATATCGGTTGCACCATAACACACTTGATAAAATTGCCTGGGCTGAAAGTTTTTACAAAAGGCTAAACACTCTCTTAGGCTGTCTGATCCGTCCATGACGAGTGCAAAATCATCTGCATAGGCGGATATTTTAACTTCCGTATTTTGAAATGTCAAGCCACGTATCAAGGAGTTACGTCTAATTCTCTCTGCCAGAGGCTCAACACATATCAGAAATAATCCGCTGCTCAAGCTACATCCCTGCCTCAAGCCTCTGCGCAGCTCGTACTTTCTGGAAATAATTATATTGATTTGTATTCGTGCAGAGCAACCGCTACCTTTTCCGCTGGGATAAAGTATTTCGATCCATGTTCTGAACTGTTGTCCTAAACCGTAAGCACGGATAACTTGTTGCAAATATATCCAGTCTATGCTATCATAGGCCTTACTCCAGTCACAGAGGAGTAACAGCCCTCCTATGTCCTGATTCTTTGTCCTTGCCATTATGTCTAATATCAGTCTAATATTTTTGCCTATAAACCTTCCTTTTATAAAACCGCTTTAATCGCTATTGATGATTTTCCCTATTCAACCTCTTTGAAAGAACTTTGGTCAGTAGTCTGTACAGCACATTTAATAAGGGCTAATTGGGCGAAGGTATTCAATTGTGTCCCTTGCTTTTCCTTTTGGGGAATAAGAGTAGTAGTACTGAGGTTGAAATCTGAAGGCATTTTACCCTTTTTATAGATTTATACTATAGATGCTATGATTAATGGTTTTAGTTCAGCCCAGAAATAACGGAAGACGGCTGCTGTGTGGCCGTCTGGTCTTGGCGAGGAGGATCCATTAATTGCTGCGAGCGCTGAATTTAACTCTCCCTCTGATATCGTCCCTTCACAAAGTTGTCTGCTCTGCAGTCATCTTTGTAAGGTCATCGAACAAATTATGATTTTCTACGTTAAATGAAATAGTTCACCTTCAACATGGGTTTTTAAAGGGAATAGTTCACCTTTAACATGGAGTTTTGGACTGAGATAGCAGATTTGTAGAGCAGATCTCAAAATGGGTTGTGGTGAGAGAATTACCTCCCTACGTTAAGTAATTTCGACACAGGACTAGTGGGCAAGGTTTCATATCCGCTGTTCCGGGCCACAATCGGGACATCTCGCTCGCCGCTCGCCGCCGCCGGCTCGCCGCCGGAGGCAGGTACACTCTCTGGCACGTAGTCTCTGGTCACGACGCCTCGTTAATATCCGTTCAGCCGCCCGGGCGGCGCGGCGGCCCCTTGTCAGAGACTGTACTTGGCGTCAGGCGGAGCGGGGCGGAGCCAGAACGCCAGCTGCTATCGTACGATTTCTTGTGAAATAGAAAGAGAAACTTACTTCTTTCTCCACATATACCTATCAGTTGTCCAAACCAAAGTCATATTCGTAGTTTTGACCTCAAGATGCACCTAATGGTTGAACTTCAAGACAACTTTCAAGGTGACCTATTTCCCTTTAACTGAGATAGCAGTTTTGTAGCCCGTGTTGGGAAACCCCTATCTGCAAGTTTTATTGACTGAAAAGACTCTCCAGCCGAATATATTTGATTTTTTTTTTGGCGAAGGAATGCGGTGCTGACGAAAGAATGCGGTGCTGTCGGTAGCCCGGGTAGAGACTATACCATCAGCCAATCAGCTTGCATCTGGTGCTAGCAAGCGAACCGCCGGCCGCCGGTTGGCACTTCTCTAATGCGAGTCTATCCTTACGCGACTACTTTCGAATCTGATTGGCTGAGCCATTTTTGTTCATTCGCGTGACGTCAGGATTCTGACTCAGAGAGTATGTATATAGTTTTGATAAGATGAATAATTTACGACCTATCCTGAATCGGCGCGATGTATGGCCTTTTTTGACAATATAAAAATATATTGTATTTCAAAATATAATAAAATCGTGTTTGGAAAATTTTCCAACGTGAACTATTTCCTTTAACCCTCGCCAGTACAGGGGGGGGGGGGGGGTGTGATGCCACCCCTCCTCGTTTTTTTCTTCTTCTCGGAAATAACTCCGTAAATATCAACCGATTGCGATGCAACTTTCAGTACCCTAATTGTGAACAATTTGACACATATTCTGAAAATTTTAAGTTGTAGGTCACATGACCCGTGACTTTTGACCTGTATATCAAGGTCATGTCAGGCGTAACTGGCGTCCCGTAGTATTAATCCTTGTAACTTGTGCAGTTTCATAGTGCTTGTTGTTCAGGAGCATATGCACAGGTGTTTCCAGGTGACAGTTGTGGTTTCCATTGAGATTGTGACCTCGATTGAATTTTTGCAGAGGTCAACCGAGGTCACTGACCTCCGATGACCTCATATTCCTTTTTTTGGCTTCTGGCAGTTTATAGGACATTTTGTGACGCTGATTTCAAATATGAGATCTGTTTTACATAATGATATGTTCCACTGTGGTCATGCGCCCCAACAGGTCAACTAAGGTCACTGACCTCAAATGGCCTGACATGACCCAACATGACCTTTTTGGAATTTGGCAGTTTCTAAGACATTTTGTGACGCTGATTTCAAATTTGGCACTCATTTAGCATAATTATATGCTCATTCGCGATTCTAGCTCGATTAAATTAAATTTATACGCATTTACAATTTGGTTGAATTTTGGGTCATTGACATGACCACAGAGGTCACCTAATGACCGAGGACCTTAAAATCGGGTATAAATGGCTTCCTCTCATGACAAGCAACACGCTCGCTTTTTTAATCGAAGCTCTAGCCCAATTAGTGGCGACACGTTAGGGGGTTGTACCTACCCCCCCCCCCCTGCACGGTCACACATTGATCGGACGCTGCACGGGTGAGGGTTAAGGTCCCTTCTCAAGCATAGTCGTTCAAAATATTCTGCTCCCTCATCAGCCATTTCTTGAGAACGTTCTGTTAAACGTCCACTATCTGTCGGTTGAAGACGCATGCTATTAAAGATCTCCTTTTTTGCATTTCTTTTAACGAGGCCATGACAGTATTTTGCTCCTTTTTCGGAGAACTGTCGCCAGTTTATCTGACCGTGAAACATGCTCCGTTTGGCACAAGTTTCTATTAGGTCATCTCGTTCTTCTTTAAGTTCATTCAGGAGTACAATGTCCACGGTTGTCTTATTTGATTCGCTTTTTTTCGATGTCATTGAACCGCTGTTCATTTGCTCTGTTCTTCCTACTCTGGTGCTGTATAACCCATCCTCTCATGACGCATAGCACTGTTTGCAGTAGCAGTGTACGTCTTCCTACTCTGGTGCTGTATAACCCATCCTCTCATGACGCATAGCACTGTTTGTAGTAGCAGTGTACGTCTTCCTACTCTGGTGCTGTATAACCCATCCTCTCATGACGCATAGCACTGTGTGTAGTAGCAGTGTACGTCTTCCTACTCTGGTGCTGTATAACCCATCCTCTCATGACGCATAGCACTGTTTGCAGTAGCAGTGTACGTCTTCCTACTCTGGTGCTGTATAACCCATCCTCTCATGACGCATAGCACTGTGTGTAGTGGAAGTGTACGTCTTCCTACTCTGGTGCTGTATAACCCATCCTCTCATGACGCATAGCACTGTGTGTAGTAGCAGTGTACGTCTTCCTACTCTGGTGCTGTATAACCCATCCTCTCATGACGCATAGCACTGTTTGCAGTAGCAGTGTACGTCTTCCTACTCTGGTGCTGTATAACCCATCCTCTCATGACGCATAGCACTGTGTGTAGTAGCAGTGTACGTCTTCCTACTCTGGTGCTGTATAACCCATCCTCTCATGACGCATAGCACTGTTTGCAGTAGCAGTGTACGTCTTCCTACTCTGGTGCTGTATAACCCATCCTCTCATGACGCATAGCACTGTTTGTAGTGGAAGTGTACGTCTTCCTACTCTGGTGCTGTATAACCCATCCTCTCATGACGCATAGCACTGTGTGTAGTAGCAGTGTACGTCTTCCTACTCTGGTGCTGTATAACCCATCCTCTCATGACGCATAGCACTGTTTGCAGTAGCAGTGTACGTCTTCCTACTCTGGTGCTGTATAACCCATCCTCTCATGACGCATAGCACTGTGTGTAGTGGAAGTGTACGTCTTCCTACTCTGGTGCTGTATAACCCATCCTCTCATGACGCATAGCACTGTGTGTAGTAGCAGTGTACGTCTTCCTACTCTGGTGCTGTATAACCCATCCTCTCATGACGCATAGCACTGTTTGCAGTAGCAGTGTACGTCTTCCTACTCTGGTGCTGTATAACCCATCCTCTCATGACGCATAGCACTGTTTGTAGTAGCAGTGTACGTCTTCCTACTCTGGTGCTGTATAACCCATCCTCTCATGACGCATAGCACTGTTTGCAGTAGCAGTGTACGTCTTCCTACTCTGGTGCTGTATAACCCATCCTCTCATGACGCATAGCACTGTTTGTAGTAGCAGTGTACGTCTTCCTACTCTGGTGCTGTATAACCCATCCTCTCATGACGCATAGCACTGTTTGCAGTAGCAGTGTACGTCTTCCTACTCTGGTGCTGTATAACCCATCCTCTCATGACGCATAGCACTGTGTGTAGTGGAAGTGTACGTCTTCCTACTCTGGTGCTGTATAACCCATCCTCTCATGACGCATAGCACTGTGTGTAGTAGCAGTGTACGTCTTCCTACTCTGGTGCTGTATAACCCATCCTCTCATGACGCATAGCACTGTTTGCAGTAGCAGTGTACGTCTTCCTACTCTGGTGCTGTATAACCCATCCTCTCATGACGCATAGCACTGTTTGCAGTAGCAGTGTACGTCTTCCTACTCTGGTGCTGTATAACCCATCCTCTCATGACGCATAGCACTGTTTGTAGTAGCAGTGTACGTCTTCCTACTCTGGTGCTGTATAACCCATCCTCTCATGACGCATAGCACTGTGTGTAGTGGAAGTGTACGTCTTCCTACTCTGGTGCTGTATAACCCATCCTCTCATGACGCATAGCACTGTGTGTAGTAGCAGTGTACGTCTTCCTACTCTGGTGCTGTATAACCCATCCTCTCATGACGCATAGCACTGTTTGCAGTAGCAGTGTACGTCTTCCTACTCTGGTACTGTATAACCCATCCTCTCATGACGCATAGCACTGTTTGCAGTAGCAGTGTACGTGATAGGCCGGGTGAATCATTGAACCGCTGTTCATTTGCTCTGTTCTTCCTACTCTGGTACTGTATAACCCATCCTCTCATGACATTTGCTCTGTTCTTCCTACTCTGGTACTGTATAACCCATCCTCTCATGACGCATAGCACTGTGTGTAGTGGAAGTGTACGTCTTCCTACTCTGGTGCTGTATAACCCATCCTCTCATGACGCATAGCACTGTTTGTAGTAGCAGTGTACGTCTTCCTACTCTGGTGCTGTATAACCCATCCTCTCATGACGCATAGCACTGTGTGTAGTGGAAGTGTACGTCTTCCTACTCTGGTGCTGTATAACCCATCCTCTCATGACGCATAGCACTGTTTGTAGTAGCAGTGTACGTCTTCCTACTCTGGTGCTGTATAACCCATCCTCTCATGACGCATAGCACTGTGTGTAGTAGCAGTGTACGTCTTCCTACTCTGGTGCTGTATAACCCATCCTCTCATGACGCATAGCACTGTTTGCAGTAGCAGTGTACGTCTTCCTACTCTGGTGCTGTATAACCCATCCTCTCATGACGCATAGCACTGTGTGTAGTAGCAGTGTACGTCTTCCTACTCTGGTGCTGTATAACCCATCCTCTCATGACGCATAGCACTGTTTGCAGTAGCAGTGTACGTCTTCCTACTCTGGTGCTGTATAACCCATCCTCTCATGACGCATAGCACTGTGTGTAGTAGCAGTGTACGTCTTCCTACTCTGGTGCTGTATAACCCATCCTCTCATGACGCATAGCACTGTTTGCAGTAGCAGTGTACGTCTTCCTACTCTGGTGCTGTATAACCCATCCTCTCATGACGCATAGCACTGTGTGTAGTGGAAGTGTACGTCTTCCTACTCTGGTGCTGTATAACCCATCCTCTCATGACGCATAGCACTGTTTGTAGTAGCAGTGTACGTCTTCCTACTCTGGTGCTGTATAACCCATCCTCTCATGACGCATAGCACTGTGTGTAGTGGAAGTGTACGTCTTCCTACTCTGGTGCTGTATAACCCATCCTCTCATGACGCATAGCACTGTTTGTAGTAGCAGTGTACGTCTTCCTACTCTGGTACTGTATAACCCATCCTCTCATGACGCATAGCACTGTGTGTAGTAGCAGTGTACGTCTTCCTACTCTGGTGCTGTATAACCCATCCTCTCATGACGCATAGCACTGTGTGTAGTAGCAGTGTACGTCTTCCTACTCTGGTGCTGTATAACCCATCCTCTCATGACGCATAGCACTGTGTGTAGTGGAAGTGTACGTGATAGGCCGGGCGAATCATTGAACCGCTGTTCATTTGCTCTGTTCTTCCTACTCTGGTGCTGTATAACCCATCCTCTCATGACGCATAGCACTGTGTGTAGTGGAAGTGTACGTGATAGGCCGGGCGAATCATTGAACCGCTGTTCATTTGCTCTGTTCTTCCTACTCTGGTGCTGTATAACCCATCCTCTCATGACGCATAGCACTGTTTGTAGTAGCAGTGTACGTCTTCCTACTCTGGTGCTGTATAACCCATCCTCTCATGACGCATAGCACTGTATGTAGTGGAAGTGTACGTGATAGGCCGGGCGAATCATTGAACCGCTGTTCATTTGCTCTGTTCTTCCTACTCTGGTGCTGTATAACCCATCCTCTCATGACGCATAGCACTGTTTGCAGTAGCAGTGTACGTCTTCCTACTCTGGTGCTGTATAACCCATCCTCTCATGACGCATAGCACTGTTTGCAGTAGCAGTGTACGTCTTCCTACTCTGGTGCTGTATAACCCATCCTCTCATGACGCATAGCACTGTTTGCAGTAGCAGTGTACGTCTTCCTACTCTGGTGCTGTATAACCCATCCTCTCATGACGCATAGCACTGTTTGCAGTAGCAGTGTACGTCTTCCTACTCTGGTGCTGTATAACCCATCCTCTCATGACGCATAGCACTGTGTGTAGTGGAAGTGTACGTCTTCCTACTCTGGTGCTGTATAACCCATCCTCTCATGACGCATAGCACTGTGTGTAGTGGAAGTGTACGTCTTCCTACTCTGGTGCTGTATAACCCATCCTCTCATGACGCATAGCACTGTTTGTAGTAGCAGTGTACGTCTTCCTACTCTGGTGCTGTATAACCCATCCTCTCATGACGCATAGCACTGTGTGTAGTGGAAGTGTACGTCTTCCTACTCTGGTGCTGTATAACCCATCCTCTCATGACGCATAGCACTGTGTGTAGTAGCAGTGTACGTCTTCCTACTCTGGTGCTGTATAACCCATCCTCTCATGACGCATAGCACTGTGTGTAGTAGCAGTGTACGTCTTCCTACTCTGGTGCTGTATAACCCATCCTCTCATGACGCATAGCACTGTGTGTAGTGGAAGTGTACGTCTTCCTACTCTGGTGCTGTATAACCCATCCTCTCATGACGCATAGCACTGTGTGTAGTAGCAGTGTACGTCTTCCTACTCTGGTGCTGTATAACCCATCCTCTCATGACGCATAGCACTGTTTGTAGTGGAAGTGTACGTCTTCCTACTCTGGTGCTGTATAACCCATCCTCTCATGACGCATAGCACTGTTTGTAGTGGAAGTGTACGTCTTCCTACTCTGGTGCTGTATAACCCATCCTCTCATGACGCATAGCACTGTGTGTAGTAGCAGTGTACGTCTTCCTACTCTGGTGCTGTATAACCCATCCTCTCATGACGCATAGCACTGTGTGTAGTGGAAGTGTACGTCTTCCTACTCTGGTGCTGTATAACCCATCCTCTCATGACGCATAGCACTGTTTGTAGTAGCAGTGTACGTCTTCCTACTCTGGTGCTGTATAACCCATCCTCTCATGACGCATAGCACTGTTTGCAGTAGCAGTGTACGTCTTCCTACTCTGGTGCTGTATAACCCATCCTCTCATGACGCATAGCACTGTGTGTAGTGGAAGTGTACGTGATAGGCCGGGTGAATCGTTTAATTCTATGATTTCGGTTAACTTTCCCTTAGTTTGTGTTTCAAACTATGTGTCTGTCAACACTGAGTCTGGAAATCCCAATAAGATCTTCTCACGTTCGTTCTACTCAGCCGGACTTGAAGAGTGCACTTTTATTATCACTTAAGTATTCATCTGTAATATCCAACTTGATTACATTTGGGCAGAGTCCATCTGAGATAAGGGAAAACTATATTCGAGACTTACAAAGTGGTCTACTTCTCAGGTACTCTGGTATCTACGTTTGTTAGGATTACTGAATCTCCAAATGTCAATTAAACTACACTCCCGCATGTACTGTTTCACTATTTTTTTTGCATCTATGGTTGTTAGCTACCCTCCTTGCACCGCTCACTCTGTCCAAACTAAGGTTGAAACAGCAGTTAAAATCCCCTGAAATTATAGCCAAATCTGTTTCTATTTCATCGCATGCCTCAAAGAGCCTCTCAAATACAGCGCAATCATCGGTATTGGGCCAATAAATGCTCGCTAGCGTTATTCTTGTTCCGGATAAGGTCACTCCCAGTACCACAAACCTACCACTACTGTCTCGTTGTACGTCCCAAACCTCAAGGTTAAGGCCAGGGCGAAAGAGTATGCTTACTCCGCGAGCATTACTTTCTCCGTGAGCCAAAAATGACTGCCTCCCATTCATTGCTCAAGATATGTTCTGTACGGTTGTCAGAATGAGTTCCTTGCAATAGGCATATCATGTATCAACATTATTTTTGCGTAACCATGAGAAGATTTGTATACGTTTGGCAACAACTTCATCAGTTCCTCTGAGCCCGTTTACATTTAAAGTTATTATTTTTACTTCAGTCATTACTCATTACCATTGGTTTCTGCTCTTAACCCGCGAGTCACTGCTTTTTTTAGCCCCCACCCCTAATATTGGGAATATATCAAGAACTAAGGCAGATATCAACGCCAAACTTTCCGTACCTTTCCAAGCATAATTTTTACACCTTTTTTGTAAAGATGAAGCAATTTCGTCAACAATTGTTTGAGATATAGTCAATTTAGTGACGTCACTAAACACGATTTTGACACAAAAATCAGCTAAACTTTGCCAGGCCGTACAAATGCCACATTTGAAGCAAAATACAATCTAAAAATGCTAAAAGGTAGAAAATTCCAAGGGCTACAAACCAGCCATCTCTAAATTTCGAAAATTTTGGTTTTGGACCTCAAAATGTAAAAACAAATGTTTTTTTTAATGCCCACACAATCAAATTCTTCAAAGATATAAAGAACGGAATATATGTCAGATAACGACATATGGGCAACTACCATACCAAATTTCAAAAATATATCTATTTTGACTGACATGGCATATAAAGTATGGGTAAATTATGACGTCATATTTTGAAATTCCGTTTTTTTTGCTTTTATTGACCAGATACAGACAAATAAATTCCAGCACTGTAGTTGTTTAGATACAACTGATATAGAAACATGCTCTTTTTCATTTCGATTTATCAATTTCAAATTTTGACCTTCAGTGACCTGAACTTGACCTGAACTTGACACTAACTTCACGTAAATGAAGTTAGGTGGTAACATGACTATCACTATCGAATTATACGCGTAAAGCACCCCATAAAACATGTGGTGCATGACTTTCGTAGATATTGTGTGTATTGACCTTTTGTGACCAGACCTTGACATTGATCTTTTCCAACAATCTCACTTTAGCTCATGTGGGATATCTATCATACCTTTGACAGCACTTTGGGTGATCATAGGCGCAATCGAAGGCTATGGATGGCAAGTATTGTCCATAAACTCAAATACCTCTTTTTTGACGTTTGACTTGACTGTGACCTGAGATGTGACTTTAATTTGAAATGTGTAAGTGTGCGTTCGGTTTATCTTATTGAGCGCTTTCGAATGCTGCCTTGCGCGTCCCGCTGCGACCATTGGTTCTGAAGATACCAGAGGGTGCTAAAAAAGCCCCCCCCCCCCCCCCCCCCCCCCCCCCAGTGAGTCGTGTTACAGAATATACCCCCAGTGACTGCCGGGTTAACTGTTGTTCAGAAGGTGTCGATATCTCTAACCATGAGCTAATGATTACCTTTTGACATTGGAAAACACTTGTTCCAGGCAGACATGAGAAGAACAATGCATCACTGATGCCCGAGCTTTTGCAATAGTTGCTAGCTGTAAGCCTCACTAATCTATGCACACTTGAATGTCTCACCAAATTTATGCACCCATCCAAACTCCACTACACACATCCAAACACGCTCACGTCGTCATTGAAAGATTTTACTGACGTCGTCATTGACAGATTTTACTGACATCTTCATTGACAGATTAGCACTGTCTTCTACCATTGACAGGCCTTATATTAACTCAAATATTCAGGCGACACCAAAACTGTGGGCACCGCCTATATTGTATTTCCGTCCGATGTCAGCTTGTCAGATGGACCACGATGTCAGCCCCACAATTCCCCACTTCTGGACCACGATGTCAACCCCACGATTCCCCACTTCTGGTCCACGATGTCAGCCCCACGATTCCCCACTTCTGGTCCACGATGTCAGCCCCACGATTCCCCACTTCTGGTCCACGATGTCAGCCCCACGATTCCCCACTTCTGGTCCACGATGTCAGCCCCACGATTCCCCACTTCTGGACCACGATGTCAACCCCACGATTCCCCACTTCTGGTCCACGATGTCAGCCCCACGATTCCCCACTTCTGGTCCACGATGTCAGCCCCACGATTCCCCACTTCTGGTCCACGATGTCAGCCCACGATTCCCCACTTTTGGTCCACGATGTCAACCCCACGATTCCCCACTTCTGGTCCACGATGTCAGCGCCACGATTCCCTACTTCTGGTCCACGATGTCAGCGCCACTATTCCCCACTTCTGGTCCACGATGTCAGCCCCACGATTCCCACTTCTGGTCCACGATGTCAGCCCCACGATCCCCCACTTCTCTGCTAGCCTCATCCCACTTAACACTATTTTAGTGACAAGGGGAGGGAGCAGATTCTGCCCACCCCTCAGGTTTTTTGAAGATATCTCCCGAACGGCTAAGAGTAGACCCATTCAATTTTGGGACTTTTACTAGAATTTAATTCCGCATATCAAGTCAAACTTTTGAGTTCTTAACCTTAACAGAGGCGGTTCCAGGGCCCAGTTTTTGGAGGATTTTGTTTTGCTGTGACATTTGGCGATAATACAGAGATGCGATCTTCACGGCTGCTTCCTAACTGCCTGAAGTATAAAGGAGTTATATAGGTTTACGGTGATTGAAACAAGTGCAAATTAGTTGATTTTAGTGAACTATAATCAATATTGCACGGCAGAGGCGGTTTCAGGGACTTGAGAAGGGGAGGTTTAGACTTATTTGTTATATATTTTGCCTCCCTTTTTCGCTAACCTGGCATCACCTATGGATGCAAATATGCTTTTTAACTGTTTTGTCCGATGTCACAATAGCGCACCATTTCATTTATCGAAAAGAAAAAGAAAAAAATACTTTTTATAAGGGATTTATTTTACCCCCAAATTTAGTGACTTGAAAACGCCTATGATTTTTGCATTTTAAAAGCCACCATCATGTATCAATCCTCTATTCAATCTCTATCGATCCCTATTAGTTGCGTTGAAATTGGTTGATAAACATGACAGCTGTGTTGGATCACGAATACCTCTAATATTCGTAGTTTTTGTCCCCCTGTTGCCCCCCTATAAAAATTCGGAATTTGTTTCTTTTTTAGAAATGTAGATCGTGTTGAGGGGAATCAAACGCCGTTTGATTTCTGAAAATCGGAAAGATAGATCTCGAGATCTCCGGGGGGGGGGGGCGGAATCCGCCCCCCCCCCTGCCACTAATAGGGGTAGCCAGGAGCCTGCTACTAATAGGGTTAACCGGATGCGATGTCCGGTGGCACGGCCGTTTTGTCTGATTTCATTACTGTTCCAGTCCGATAAGAGTTCATTAAATTAGCACACGCCAGTCTGCTAATGGACATTAATACCAGTACGGGCATCCGTAGGGGAGTTCATATTCAGTGATCAGTGCCATATAGGACGGTCCTGACCTCCAAATGGCAGTGCCTCACACCAGGGAGACTCACAGGAAACGGATCATGCAGATCACGCCTGCTGAAATTGCTTACTTATCATTCATAAAACGGAACCCATTAAGCATAATTATAATCAGTTTATGGGTATGTATTATTTTAATATAATACGCTGTGGCAGATAGCAGACATATTGTGTGATGTATCCATGTTTAAACACATTCGATCATGTTTGCTGTCATAACGTATATACATGCGAATGAGTTGCATTTCATATAAACTCATTATGAAACAAAGTAGGACTAGGCTACGACAGACATTTTCCCATTGGAAGGGTTGTAGGAAATTGGAATAAGCTACCAGGGGATGGCACTGCTGCAGTGACACTTGCTTCCTTCAAAATTATATTAGTTCAATACTTTACAGAGAAGGGATTAGTCTAT
Organism: Chirona hameri; assembly: GCA_036785665.1. Lineage (NCBI taxonomy): Eukaryota > Metazoa > Arthropoda > Thecostraca > Balanomorpha > Balanidae > Chirona > Chirona hameri. The sequence goes on along the minus strand of JAXIVJ010003968.1, from coordinate 58,928 downwards.
AAATACTTGTGGGATTAGGATTCTTTTAGGCATATTAACCCGAGCGGCGCTGGGGGGGGGGGGGGGGTAAATTTTACCCCCCTCCCGGATTTTTTCATAACTTGAAAACAATGACAGATATCAAAGTAAAACTTTCGGTACCTTATGCTGCATCAATTCTCCGTCTTCTGCCAAAATTGTATTGAAATTGGTGAATAATTGCGGGAGATAAGGACGCTTTAATGCCGTTATGTCATGTCATTTGTGGTGAAAAAAGTAAAATATTGGACAAATCGTAGAAAATAACGTGTTGATGCAAATCGCAAATAAAAAGAGTCATAAGAAAATAAATGGCATTGTTTTCCAAATGGATATCTCCGCTTTTCGACATTTGGGGTATTTGACCCCAAATATTGCAAAAAGAAATGATTTTTTTTAAATAAAAAAATCCCACAAAAGTTTTTTTGAAGCGTTTAAAAAAACGGAAAATATATTAGAGAACCGAGTATGGACGATGTCAAAACCAAATTTCAAAGCCATATATTTATTTTTGACTCACTTATGGCTCTCTAAGTATAAGCAACTCATGACGTCATTTTTAAATTGTGTTTTTTGACTTTTACTGACCAGATAGAGAACAATAAATGCCACCACTGTATTTCTGAGACAAAACTAGTCTAGAAACATGCAATGTTTACCGCCTCCAATCGAACAGCTCAAGTTTGTTTCACAATGGAAACACAATTCTAAAGAATAGTGTTATCCAATGTTTAACCAACCTTCGGTTATTTAGATTAATCAATGTAAAATTTTGTCCTTATTGTTACCTGACCTTGACCTGAGGGCCATTATATGGGGTCAGGCTGTGAAAATGGCTGCTACTATCAAATTATACGTGTAAAATAATCCATACAACATGGTTTTCGTAGACCTGTGACCTTTTGTGACCTGACATTGACCTTGACTTTTGCTTACAATTTCACTTTAACTTATGCGGGAGATGCATTATACATTTGAGAGCACTTTGTGAGATAATAGTCACAATCTAAGGGTTTGGGTGGAAAGTATGGCCCAAAAACCCAAATACTTAAATTTTGACACTTGACCTGACCGTGACCTGACATGTGACCTTATTTTGAGAATTTAGGGTATGCGTTAGATTATTCTAACTGAGAGCTTTCTATCGCCGCCTTGCGCGTATTGCTGAGGTTATTGGTTCGGAAGATACGAGAGGTGTGGGTAAAATTTACCTCCTCCCCCAGCACCGATCGTGCGGCTGGAGACCCCAACGCCGCGAGGGTTTAAAGAGTAAGGTGATTTGCAGGGGCGAGACTGGTAGGGGGGGGGGGGGGGGTGTGCAACCTCGGATGGGCCCGATAGGCTCTTTATTGCACTTTTATTATATGTCTTTTATGTCTTTATGTCATGCTTAGTTATTTTGCACGGCATAGTTAGGTGTTGCAAAAACGCAGCGTTAATGTTTACGGGATAACTTCTTTCCCGAAGTATGTGTAATGCCACCTGGGCTGGCTTGGCACCACATTACAACCCATGTAAAGAATATCTGAATAAACCTAACTTTATATTCTTGTAACAGCCAGAGAATAGTGATAACTCAACGTCCTAGATCTAGTATATCTGCCATGACCTGTCCTCGTTACCGCCTTGTTAGACGTCACCACTGTGAAGACGCGGTATATGTGCACTGAATGCCACTGAATAATGCATGCATCCGTACACCATGATATCTCCAAGCAAACTGAAGTAGCTAACGCACAATTGGCGTCCTGAAGTATCTAACGCTCAGACGCAAGTATCTTGCGTCTGAGCATGCGACGCCAGTACAAACATTTCCACACATGCACTTAACCTATTTGTAACAGGGGGGGGGGGGGGCGGATACGCCCCCCCCCCTCATGTTTTTCGCAGATATCTCCAGAACGGCTAGGAACAAGCCCATTAAATTTTGGGACTTTTCCTAGAATTAAATTCCACATTTGGAGTCAAAATTTTGAGTTCTTTACCTGAACAGAGGCGGTTCCAGGGCACGGTTTTGGGAGGGTTCGGCGGCGACATTTGGCGATAATACGGAAATGCGATCTTCACGGTTTCTTCCTAACTGCCTCAAGTATGAAGGAGTTACATCGGTTTACGGTGATTGCAACAAGTTCAAATTAGTTGATGTTAATTAAATATCATAAACATTGCATGGCAGAGGCGGTTTCAGGGGCTTGAAAGGGGGGGGGGGGTTCCAGGAAGTATTAAATGCTTGTCGGGAAGCCAATAAAGCGATGTAAGGAGCATTTATAGCTATCAAGATGTAATATATAGCTTCTCCTTCCATTATTTTCATAATTTATTGCATATAGAGTTGCAGGGGCGTGTTCAGGCACATGCAAAGGGGGGTTACTGGCATGGTGATGACGATATGCCAGCGATTACGGCGCAATAGACGGTTAAATTATAATGATATATGCACATTTGAGGCCAGGAGAGGGAATACAGCCATTTTTTTGCAGAGGCGCGCTCAGGAATGGAACAAAGGGGGTAATATTATTTATTGCAAGGAAACTAAGATGCATTGGCATACAATGACATAACATACTGCAGTTTTCGGATGAAACACGCACTACAGGGTACTCTACGAACGATTATGAGATAATAGGCGAGTCCAGGTAGGGTAAAAAGGGGGGTAAGCAATGTGAATTGAAGTTGTAAGTGAAATAGTCACTGTTGACTAGTTAGTATCATAATAGCGGATAATATACTTATCAAAAGGCCTTGTGCCTCCCCAGTTTGGATCCTGGATGCGCCTATGATGAAGTACAATATGCAAAAAGGAACTATCTACGATCAGTAACGTATTTATAGTGCTGGGTAGCAACTTGCCTGCGGTTAATATTTGTTCCTATTTGACCTCCCTTTTTCACTAACCTGGTACCGCCTATGGCAACAAAAATATGATTTATAACTCTTGTTTCTAATTTCACAATAACATACCATTTCATTTATAAAAAACAACATACAAAATCGTTTTATTCCGCATTTACTTCACCCCCATATTGAGTGACTTGCACACGCCTATGATTTTTGAATTTTCAAAAGTCACCTCTATATATCAATCTCCAATTCAATCTCTATCGATTCACATGGGTTGTGTTAACATCGGTTGATAAACATGACAGCTGTGTTGGATCACATATACCACTGAAATGTGTAGTTTTTGCCCCTCTGTTGCCCCCCTATCAAAAATGTCGATTTTGTTTTTATTTGTTTAGAAATGTAGATCGTATTGAGGGGAACCAAACGCTGTTTCATTTTTGAAAATCGGACGGGTAGATATCGAGATCTCCGGGGGGGGGGGCGGAATCCGCCCCCCTGTTACAAATAAGGGTAGCCAGGAGCCTGTTACAAATAGGGTTAAAACTACTCTTACTTGCACTATTGTGTCCGATGGAAAGTTCATATGGCGCTCATGCACAAGAAAGCATCCCCCATATGTGTCTACCCACTGAGTGATATCCACGGTGATGCCATCAACACTCACTCAGAGAGATGGGACAGGGGTAATGCATTCCCACACGCCATCCACCGATGACACGCGTCACTTCCCAGGCGCACTGACCCGACAGCGACTAATCGATAACAAAGGAGGCTGTGTCCGATGGCGTGTACTCTACTGGCCGCTGGCACGCAACGGTCATGCCGGAAACGATATAAATACACGTGCTGTCGACTAGGAAACTGTGACATTGGTCAGAAGTGGTGAAGTGAGGAGCTCTAAATTGGGTGAAACTAACTTTGCGCTTTTTAGTCACCTCGCTGGGACTGAGTTCGGTCGAGTGACATTATTTGGTAGACTTAAATGTGATGGGGTCTGACTATAATTGCATCCAGTAAATGCAATTTGACAAATGCTGCAACGGAATTCCGTTTCGCGTCAAAACAGATCGTTCTATTTTATTTGAACTGTTTTGGCAGAAGACTGCATCCGAGCAGGGCTTTGTCGGTCCTTGGCAATCACAGAGATAATGACAGGAGCTACGAATCAAACACTTCGAATTATTCACATTCGTCCTGGTGGGGGGTCATTTTTACCCCCCCCCTGAAGGTTTTGCGAGGATAGCGGAAAAAACGGCGGGTTGGCACAGCTATTTGGGCATCAAATACCCACATTGTGAGAAAATTGTGACCTCAGGTCGTCTCAGGTCAATATTCCTTTACTTAATACTCAGGTAAGGTCACCAGGTCACGTCGAGTGACCTTACCTCCAACAATGGGTAACGGTGGGGCTGGCGTCACCGTCGCGGCCGGCGTCGCAAGACAATCAAGGCTCAAAGTTACTATCACTGTTGTTGGTCTGGAGTCATATGGAAGCCTGTATGATTTCACCAGATTTTGATTTACGGCAGTCTACAAGATGATCTGGGGGTCTGGGGGGGGGGGCGACCCCCCCCCCCCCCCCCCCCCCCCCCCGTAGGTTCCGCAGCGCAGCGAGCGAATCCGAGCGGAGCGTTCTAAACGTGGGTCCCTGCGACCGTAATTGCTGTAAAGGTTAGGTCAGGTTTGTTTATGTTATAAGTAATATTAGTAATAACATTATCGAACCTGACCTAACCTTTACAGCAATTACGATCGCAGGGACCCATGCACGTTTAGAACACTCCGCTCGCATTCGCTCGCAGCCCTGCGGAACCTACCGGGGGCTGTCGCCCCGCCCCCCGGACCGCCCCCCCCCCAGACCATCTCGTAGACTGTCGTAAATACAAATTTGGTGACGCCATACAGGCTTCCATATGACTCCAGACCAACAACGGTGATAGTAGCCTTGAACCTTGATTGTCTTGCGACGCCGGCCGCGACGGTGACGCCAGCCCCACCGTTACCCAACAATGTTGTGGTCGTGCCAAAGCCACAGTGTGTGTCCGAAAGATTTGAAACTTAAAGGATTTCATAAGGCCATACATACCTACAATTTGTTTATCTTCAGTTTTGTATATCGGTGACCTAAGGTCAGGTTAATTTCGTGACCTTCCCATTATAAGTCAATGGAAAAATATACAAATGCTTCCTAATCAGAGAATATATTAGATCAGGGCAATTCTGTCAGAATCATGTTATCTTAGTTCATTCTCGATGATCCTGGTGCAACTGTTGCTCAGTAACCTGTACAAGGTCAGCTGAGGTCATCTGAGGTCACCAGCACTTTTGTGCCAATAACTCTTGATATAATAAAGTTAGATAATTGCAAATGTAACCACTGTGTTTGTATTGTCAAGACTCATCGCCCCATATGCAACAGGACCTAATTGGGTCACCACATGACCTTGACCTGAGGTTAAATTTTGAAGTTGGCCTAGCCAGGTCACCATTACTATTTGTCGGAGTGTCTTGACGAGACAAACACGATGTTGTTAAAATTGTTGATCTATGTTCAACCGATACAAAGTTATTAACGAAAAACTTTTTGGAAGACAATGCCATTGTGACCTTTGGTGACCTCTGGATTCTAAACTATTGACCTGAGCTCAAATTGAAGTACATCGATGCTGCCGATTGCATTTTCAAGAGCTTTCGAATGCTTGTTTTCCGTTTGTTCCTAGTTATCACAGTTCCAGAGATATTTGGGGGTTTCTGCAGAGATATTCCAGAGATATTTGGGGGTTCCCTGGTGGAATTCATTTCCCATTTTACAAATGTATATAAGAAATTGCAAAACTTGTGTCATGCCGCGAAGATATTCTTCTCTTTTTTGCGAAGATTTTACCTTTGATGACCTCTGGTCAGGGGCGTCGCTGACGGGGTTTGGGCTCAGTCTGGGTTTGGGGATTTGGGCTGATGGGCTCAGTCAGTTACGGATGAAATTTCCTTCGTGTTCCCTTCGACACACCGCTGCTCCGAAAGGAAAACAAAGGAAATTTAATCCGCAACATACAGGGGCGTCGCCAACGGGAGGGTCGGGGGACGATCCCCCGACCCCCACTCTCAGAAGGAGGGGTGGTTGACTCCCCCCCCCCCCCCCACACACACACACACCACTTTTTGTGGGGGAAGTTAACAATTTATCGTAAAAATTGTCTTTGCCGCAGTCAAAGTTTAGCTATGCACAGTCAAAAAGTGGAAATTTCGCGCCGCTTCGCGGCATGACACAAGTTTTGCAATTTCTTATATAAATTTGTAAAATGGGAAAATGAATTCCACCAGGGCCCACTCCCTTCATAAAATATTAACTTTCAAGCGGGCTACATGTTTAGCTAGTCTGCGGAGTTCCGAAAAAGGCGACGCAAACGCAAAGACGCGGACATCGGCACCCTGAAGCTATCCAGCGGTGCCCAGCTTGCTGGACCGAAAAGCTAATAGTGGGGACCAGGCCAGAACCATCTCCCCAAGCCATCTCCCCCCCCCCCCCCCCCCCCCAGGCTCCTCCAGATCCACAGGAACCATTTATCCGCTGAAAAGTCGTTCTGCCCCTTGCTGCTTTCAAGCTATTTGCACTGTTACTAGTCGTTTGTTACAGTTTGGTTCATATGTATACAATTATTATTACCAGGAAGGCGCCGTAGTTGGCGATGAACGAGCGAGCGCGAAGGAAATGTATGGGGAATTTCAACTCGATCGGGCAAGTAGTTTCTGAGATACAAAAAAAGGTGTGCACGTGCGCACGTGCTGAGGCACCCCACCCCTGACTTGTAGGAAAGTGGCGGATGAGAGGTCCCTAACCACACACCAAATTTGAACACAATCTGCTCAGCCGTTCCTGAGATACAGAATAGGGGTGTGCACGTGCGCACGTGCAGAGGCACCCACCCCTGAGTTGCGTGAAAGTGGCGGCTGAGGGGTCCCTAACCACACACGAAATTTGCACATAATCTGCCCAGCCGTTGCGGAGTTATTGCGAGAAAATATTTTTCAACACCCATCATGCGGCACGCGCCACGCGCAGTGGTAGTCACCCACATGAGTCGGCACATTACAATTTCTTTTTCCACGACCTAAAATTAAAGTTGTCACGCCGCTTCGCGGCGTCACATCGGTGGCCATCATCATAACGAAGCCATCGTCATCGTATTCGGTTCTTCGTATCGCTGAATTGAATTGATAGTATTTTTAGCTTCTTATCCTATACATGGCCCACCGCCTATATTTCTGGGTTTTATCAGGAAAATCCGTAAAAAAATCGCGCCGCTTGACGGCGCTAAATAACAAGTACCTACTATAACTTGAAAATCCACAAAAAAAATGCTGCAAAGGCTTAAATACACGCACAAAATGTGGGTACAATTTTTTCGTCATTTCAGTTGACCCCCCCCCATCCCACTTAAAAATGATCAGCGACGCCACTGTCTCTGTTGACTTCAGTATTGACCTGCGCCACAAAAATACCCGAAGTAACTTCGAATGTCCTTGTCGAGAGCTTTCGAACGTTTTTCCGCGTCTTTCTAGCCCTTTTAGTTTTCGAGTTAGTGGGGTCATTTTGACCCCCTCCCACCAGGACGAAGTTGTGGCAGAGGCCCACCGAGGCGCTGGTTAATTTTGTACTTATGGACACAATATTATATCCTTTTGCCACCGTGTATTTCAACGACAAATGACAACATCTGCAGTCTATATTATAAGATATATCCGTAAAATTTGTGAGGAGTGGTATACTCACATGTCTTGCAACACATATCGCGTAACCACGGAACCAGTCACTGGAGCCGTGGCGCCCGACTGGCGCCCCGCCGTGGAATCCGGACCGTACGAGGCACTTATCGATGAACCGGCAGAGCCACTCCGGCGAACTCCAGAACCACCGGTGGGAATTTCAGAAACGTCCCTTTACGCTTATACTGGAAGCAATCCAGATGTGAAATATGTCACTGATTAATTTGGTGTCATTGGCTTTTGCATTAAATTATGGCATTTTGCGCGATTCTAAAGCCAAGTCTAGCGATATGAAGTCGGCTTAGCTGGAATGAACAACAATATTTCTTTCCAGGGATCCTGGGATATGCTAGTTTGTAATCGTCGGCTCGTGTGGCGAATGTTTCTTTGAAATCTACTGGAACAGCTTTGACTCCCGGTTTTGCAAGATGTTCTTGACGTAACAAGATGAAATGTCTGGTAGCCTTGTCACTTCGTACGTCCATAGCATGCTCCGTTTCTCGGGTCGCTTGGCTTACAGTTGACAGCATTTTCACTTTTAAACTGGCTAACCAGCAAAAGTTATCCGTGAATAGCTCTTGTAAGAAGCAACTTCGAAGAGATCAATCACCTTATGACTTCGTATTTTCAAAATTATTAATTGCCAATTCTGACATATTTTTTATTCACATTCGATATCATTTGCTGGATGAACATTGAACCTATCCACCAAATCCGCTAGTTGGGCGTTGATACGGTTCTGCGTTCACATGCATGACTGGTCAAATGTGAAAGGCTGAACAAATTTGCCTTGACGCTTTCCTTTTCCTTTCAAAGAAACTTGGTTAGTGGGCTTTATTGATGTGGTCCTCTTACACCGGGGTCTTTCGTTAAGTGGCAATTATGATGCTCTCCGAAGTTCGATGTTGCGAGATTAGGCTAGTTCCGCCAGGGGCAAGTCGAGACTAGGCTAGTTCCGTCAGGAGCAAGTCGAGACTAGGCTAGTTCCGTCAGGGGAAAGTCGAGACTAGGCTAGTTCTGTCAGGGGCAAGTCGAGACTAGGCTAGTTCCGTCAGGGGCAAGTCAAGACTAGGCTAGTTCCGTCAGGGGCAAGTCAAGACTAGGCTAGTTCCGTCAGGGGCAAGTCAATACTAGGCTAGTTCCGTCAGGGGAAAGTCGAGACTAGGCTAGTTCCGTCAGGGGCAAGTCGAGACTAGGCTAGTTCCGTCAGGAGCAAGTCGAGACTAGGCTAGTTCCGTCAGGGGAAAGTCGAGACTAGGCTAGTTCCGCCAGGGGCAAGTCAAGACTAGGCTAGTTCCGTCAGGGGAAAGTCGAGACTAGGCTAGTTCCGCCAGGGGCAAGTCAAGACTAGGCTAGTTCCGTCAGGGGAAAGTCGAGACTAGGCTAGTTCCGTCAGGGGCAAGTCGAGACTAGGCTAGTTCCGCCAGGGGCAAGTCAAGACTAGGCTAGTTCCGCCAGGGGCAAGTCAATAGGATCCGCTGTGACTGAACGTCAATACACCGTACTCAATATTACATCACGGCGGTGCTGGGGTAGAGTCAGATGTTTTATCAGTAAGCCGGGTTTTGTGTTTTCTCGGTTGAACATGTTGCAGGACAAACATGTTATGAAAAATATAAGCAAAACTTGTCTTATAGATTTTTAAGTATTTTAAAGTGATACAACTGGCACTTAAAGGGACACTTAAAGGGAATGTTTCACATTTCTGAAAGTTGTCAAATATACGCTGGTTGTAGTCGAAAATATGAAGTGTTGCTGAAAACGATGGTCAATTTTTTTCTTCTCTCGAATAGTCACTTAACTTTATACAAATTAGGTATTTAAAGTTTGGATGATGACGTCATTATTGAGCTAAAGAGAGCTATAGAGAAAATCAAGCCTTTACGCTGACCTTTACAAACCTTTACCAAACTTTTACGCTGCCAAATATATGGCACAATCGTTTCAGACAATTATGGCGACTTAAATACAAACATTGTGGAACTGTTTGTCTGTCCACAAACATTGTGGAACTGTCCCGCACAGAACACAATGACGAGTGCGAGGCATTGCGATAGCTCAATTTTTGTTTTGTTTTGTTTTAAAGACAATCAATCCATAACTGTGACTTCAAACAACACGAAAAACTTTTACTTGGACCGCAATCTATCGCGTTGGCCTTTGTTTACATCGTACTCGCCAAGGTTCGAAAAATACAGGTCGTCTGACTTCCAGGACCAACAATCTTGAAGTGGCTGTCAGCCAATCAGCGGCGGCACTACCATAGACCCCATTTTGCCAATTCGAAATTAAATTGCTTAAAAACGGATAAGTTTTGAGGAAAATTACCTTTATAATTTAGACATTTAAATAACGGCCAAAGATAATGGCTATCTCAGTTCAAACCCAATACAAAGGTGAACCATCTCCTTTAAGCAACATATTGCTGCCCACAACTGTGAATTTGCACCGATTGTAAACAGAATCACGTTTATATAATACGAGCATGGTGATAAGACGCGCTGGAATTTTAACTGGTTAAATCCTGATGAACTTACCTAATCGCATCATTGTTAATATTTTTGCGAGATTCCTATTGTCTTCTCATTGTAGTTTTGGCTTCAGTTTATGCTGCTCCTTCCTCCGTGTGTTTGAGTGGCTCACTTCTTTATTTGTGCTCATCATGCTCATCGCCATTTCGTCATGTGTTTCCTTAGTAACTGATATTTCTATTCATAAACCGACTCCTACGTTCTTTTTATGTACTTGCTTGGTGTTGGACAGTTTATTAACCCCCCTTCATTCTTTGAAAGAGCCCGGCTGTACGCTTGTGCCTGTCGTGAGCTGAAACCCTGCACCGAAACAGTACCCGACGGAGTGCGCCACTCATAGTTACCTCTCCCCCACCCCTTGTTAATTATACGTCCGGTGTCAGGTTTCCGAGGTCTGAGCGGTCCCGGGTCGAACATGGGGCGAACTGTGTGAGAGGTTCAGTTTACCAACGTCAATGGACCCCGTCACCGCCGTGGAGAGGTCATGACCTTTTGTCGGCCAGCCCCGTCTGAGTTATGATCGGGCCGGGGGCGAGGTCAGGCGGAACACACAGGAAACAAGCCGATATTGACGTCCAACGTCCATTGAAACACCAGCAAAAATATACATGGTGGGTGGTTTCGAGGTTTGCGGACAGTTACCGATGGGGCTGACGGTCACTGATGGTCACTGATGGTCACTGATGGTCACTGATGGTCACTGAGTGTCACTGATTGTCACTGATGGTCACCGATGGTCACCGATGTCATTGTCCATTGACGGTCACTGATAATCACTCATAGTCACCGATGCTTGCCATGCTATCAGATGCACGCGCATGCTCACAGAAGCCCCTCATATCACCGATGGTCACTCATGGGGACCAATTATCACTTATGGTTAACGATGATCAATCGGGGCCACACGGGATCAAACACGGGGCCAGCCACACGTATTCAGATATTATTTGACAACTATCAGTGAGGCGGTCCAAAACGTACACAGTTACGTTTGGTATTTACGCAGGACAGATATTATTTGACAACTATCAGTGAGGCGGTCCAAAACGTACACAGTTACGTTTAATGAACGCAGCCTGCACTGAACATGAACTAGTGGTTACCGTCGGCTTATTACACCCCTGGGGATTGGACAATGGGCATGGGCGTCGAAAGGGAGGAACGGGGGCCGCGTCCCCCTGCTTTTTTGTATTATTAGTTAACATTAGGTATTTGGGTGATGCATGTTAAGAATCACCTGTATGTAATCACCAGCTGATGCCCCCTGCCCCCTATAATATATGGTAGGGGCGACGCCACTGCCTATGGATGCCGATACATTTAACCGTTTATGCCGCTACATTTAACCGTTTATGCCGCTACATTTAACCGTTTATGCCGCTACATTTAACCGTGTATGCCGCTACATTTAACCGTTTATGCCGCTACATTTAACCGTTTGTGCCGCTACATTTAACCGTCTATGCCGATACATTTAACCGTTTATGCCGCTACATTTAACCGTTTATGCCGCTACATTTAACCGTTTATGCCGCCACATTTAACCGTTTATGACGCTACATTTAACCGCTTATGCCGCTACATTTAACCGTTTATGCCGCTACATTTAACCGTTTATGCCGCTACATTTAACCGTTTATGCCGCTACATTTAACCGTTTATGCCGCTACATTTAACCGTTTATGCCGCTACATTTAACCGCTTATGCCGCTACATTTAACCGTTTATGCCGCTACATTTAACCGCTTATGCCGATGCATTTAACCGTTTATGCCGCTACATTTAAACGCTTATGCCACTACATTTAACCGTTTATGACGCTACATTTAACCGTTTATGCCGCTACATTTAACCGCTTATGCCGCTACATTTAACCGTTTATGCCGCTACATTTAACCGTTTATGCCGCCACATTTAACCGTTTATGCCGCTACATTTAACCGTGTATGCCGCTACATTTAACCGCTTATGCCGATACATTTAACCGTTTATGCCGATACATTTAACCGCTTATGTCGCTACATTTAACCGTTTATGACGCTACATTTAACCGTTTATGCCGCTACATTTAACCGCTTATACCGATACATTTAAATGTTTATGCCGCTACATTTAACCGTTTATGCCGCTACATTTAACCATTTATGCCGCTAAATTTAACCGTTTATGCCGCTACATTTAACCGTTTATGCCGCTACATTTAACCGCTTATGCCGATACATTTAACCGTTTATGCCGATACATTTAACCGCTTATGCCGCTACATTTAACCGTTTATGACGCTACATTTAACCGTTTATGCCGCTACATTTAACCGCTTATGCCGATACATTTAACCGTTTATGCCGCTACATTTAACCGTTTATGCCGCTACATTTAACCGCTTATGCCGATACATTTAACCGTTTATGCCGATACATTTAACCGCTAATGCCGATACATTTAACCGCTTATGCCGATACATTTAACCGCTTATGCCGATACATTTAACCGTTTATGCCGCTACATTTAACCGCTTATGTCGATACATTTAACCGTTTATGCCGATACATTTAACCGCTTATGCCGATACATTTAACCGCTTATGCCGATACATTTAACCGTGTATGCCGATACTAGGATCGGGTTTAACATTTATCTGAGGGAGGTATTTAATTGGGCTCTGGGTGACCTTGGGTGCAATAGTTATGTTTTAATCGTTGCTCGATAGATTAGTATGTATTTAGGACGGCACGCTGACATACAAATATGTACAAAGATAGCATAAAGCTGTTCATCAGAGTTTTCTATGTCAACACATCATATGCTATTAATTTAGTGTTGTCAGCCGGAAGGGCCGTGGGTTTGGCATTGGGGGTAATCAGCGAATATCGGCAGTCACTTGGTGTTTGAGTTGGGCCGCATTCGACGGTGAAAACCCCGTGACGATCATCTAACCCTGTGGCAGTTCAGTGGGAAAGCTTGATTGCAAAGACGAATATGTGATCGCATGTATATTGCATAACACCAATAGCCTCCAAAGCCTTTGGAAAGTAAGGTCAATTCGGAACAGATATTGAAGTCGGATAGAATGACTCGGAACACATTGATCGGGCTCAGGACAAACATTCCACAGTGATGTTACATATACGATCTGTCAGGGTTACGATACACAACATCCGATTTTAAGCCGTCAACATACGAGATTGGGTGACTGGAGTTTTGAGGCCTCGCGACGCTGTCATTCTCAACCACTACTTGGACCGCTTGTTATTACTTCCGTCTACATATTCGAAAGTAAGTTAAATGCTACTTTTTCTTTTAATATTGTTGACACCTAATTTCACATTTATTATCACGATTCGCTTATTGATAACAATAATATATATTGGGGCTAAACATTCCACCGCACCGCTTTATGTGTACATCGGAGACGACATGCACACATATAGGATGCTGCCGTGGGAGTGGGGAGGCTCGAACCCGAGACCTTCCGATCACCAGACCAAGCGCTCCGCCCGCGTCACCACGAACACTCCGCCACTAAATGCCCTTATGTTTATTTTCAAGCAAATTTATCGTTGCTCACATAATTAAACTGTTCAATTAATATAATTCTGTGTTCAAAACGATCTTATTCCCGATGTACTTTTGTTTCGGGTGAATCGCTGTAAATGTTGCAATGCGAATATCACATTGCACTAAGCAAAAATATAAATACGAACAAGTTTTCATGTCCATGCTGTATATAACACAATCACTTAGGTTATACCAGAACCGCTTTATGAGTACCAGACTCAAATTTAGCATGATCTGAAGGGCCCCAAAAAGTCACTGCAATGGAGATGGTCCAACGCCATGTCCGGTCACCTATGGTTCAAAGTCAGTGTTGTCATTGTGTGTCCGGTCACCTATGGTTCAAAGTCAGTGTTGTCATTGTGTGTCCGGTCACCTATGGTTCAAAGTCAGTTTTGTCATTGTGTGAACAGGCAACCTTTTGAGGGGCCGAATGGCCGAAAATCTTGACGCAACGCAAAATGACGTTGGGCATGAACATATGGTTTATCCGCGGATGCCTCGCTAGAGATGCAAATTTCAGGACAACGGAGCCGGCGCTGGGCCCCAATTCAGGCCCGGCGTGCCTGAAGCTGTGCTGAACTCAGGCTTGCCGGTCTCATGCCGGGCTCAGCACAAGTTATCAATTAAAAAAACTAAATAAATAAAAATAAATATTGGTATAAGTCAGAACACCCATGCTTAAAGATCATGATAAATTGTGAAAAAATATGCAATAGTAACACACCATCATAACAAATAACAATGTTACAGCTTACAAATTAAAAGTGATAACTAGTACGATCTAGTAAGGAGTGGACACTGGACACTCCATTGAAACTTAATAAATCAAACTACAGGGTCAATTCATGATCAATGCAGCAGCTCAGTAACTGCGGCAGTGTGAGATGCGAGTGCAGTCAAACAGAAACAACTACCCCAAATAATATTCCACTGTCATCACTAGTAACTAGGTGGGGTGGGGAAGAGCATACAATTGTATATTTAGTCATCCCATTGCCCCAGGTCACCCCAAAATATTTTGTATCACAAATAACAAGTACCTATGGAACAAAACCACCTATCTATATGATACTAATTATTGTTAATACTATTGTAAATACATACTACTGATAATATTTATTGATACATATTTACTATTTAGTTCCACATGAGAAAGGACATATACAAGTCATATCATTTGTAGTTTTGGTAGTGAACAAATATTGTATTTTATGCAATTACAATTACAAAGGTGGAAAGACTCCCAAACACAAAAAAAACATTTTGCAAAGAAATATTAAGTGGCCCAAGACTTTATCCAAGAATGCAAACCTGTCTAGTTCCACTTCAACTTCTTATCACAATTAATAGCTCCATAATGTATGTATGGCCTTGCATAATTCCACGTGACACCCTCCCCAACAACACCTTCCAAACCAAAATGCCAATCATACGTTCCAAACATGTCTTTTGAAGCGTCACATTTGCGACGAATTCGCCAGGCCTGGGCCGTAAAAGAATCACGTGTGTTAATTAAGCAGCAGATCGATATTCGCGAATGTCGTCACTTTGACAGATATTCACAATTTCACACCTCAGAATCGCGACGCCTCAGAATTGCGTGAAGACATGAAGACGTTCATGTTCGTATTAGAAAATAAGTTGTATTAAATCCTAACCCTTGGGGCCAGTTCAGGTTTAAATATTTTTAAAGAAGTCTATCGGCCGAAATCCTCAATATGTTGGCATTTTCATTTTGGTGATTTTTAGTTTTTTTATGGTGATAAAGTTAGTCATTTCGGTGACGGGATTAATTGTGTGCGCCGTTTTAAGCTCAACGATTCGCAGTTGCCAAATACTTCAGCAGCCATTTACACGCAGCAGTGAAGTTGTACGGCCTTGGTCTTGGTTGGTAGCCTTGGTCTTGGTCTAACAATAACAGTAACTTTGTTTCTCTGTGCCCAAGGTCTGTATAATTCTGCGCCAAGGCCGTATAAGAGTGGGTCTGTGCGTATGGCTGGCTTGGATGTTAGTTATAGATATCTTGGCTTGGATAGTGAGGAAACCGAGGATACTCTGCAATTTAAAACAGGTCTATTATTTTATTTTTGTCATTCAAGATATGATTGTCCCTCTCAATGTTTTTAGTACGTTTGTCATACTAAATGTCCAGGAAAGCTTGCCTTTTCCATTATTAAGTATATTTATGATTTACTGGCCCATGTCGACATTGATAAAATAGGTAGTAGGTTAGGTACCTCAACATTGTTTGTAGAAGCTATTACAATTACAACCCAAACGTTGCATTGTGTGATGTTGAGTGGCGAGTGAATCCTTATTAGCCGTTTTCACGAAGGATTTTGCGTTTGGGGCGTTTGGGGCGTTTGGGGCGTTTGGGGCGATTGGGGCGATTGGGGCGTTTTGGGTAAATGGGTCTATAATTCGTAAGAACATGGCTTTTCCCGGTGATTTTTGATATAAATCGCAACTTTATGAATTCATGCATTTGTCTGGAAATCCAATTTTAATGATAACACCATAGTTTACTTAAAATTAACAATTTCACCTTAAACTAGCTCTGGTGATGCCAGATGGCTGTGGTGGTTTGGGGCGTTTGGTGAGACTCCATCTTGCTCGAATCCCGGATGTGCGGGGTTCGTGAAATGGAAATATTTTGCAACATGATTTTCAGGAATAATAGCTTATTTCAATGAAAACTAGATGAATTAGTCCATTCATATTTTCAGTCATATTCCTTTTTCATGGCAAGGATTAATGATAATTAGCGATTTCGTTTTGATCATATGTTGTAAGATGACGAGAATGCTGGCTCCGGCTCTGCGCTGGCTCCGCGCAGGCACCGCCGCCCGGTAACCATGGCGACCCTGTGACTCCGGCGCCAGCCGGTCCGTTACCATGGCGACGAGCCAGCCGGTCGCCTGACGTCACGTTGCGCATGTGCAGAGCCGTGGTCTGCGCCCAGCCATGCCGTCCGTTCGATCTAGAGCAGCTTTTTTTGAGTTTTCAGTACCAGTGGCTGCAGAAAGCCCGCATGTTTCATGGGTTTATAAGTGCCTTTTCTGAGGTTGTTTCAGCTTTTTTATGAGATTCATCAATTAATCAATTGATCAAATCAAGAACATTTGGTGTGATTCGTTGCTTAAGTAAATGAGTAAGGATTGTTCCGGTTTTCTGAAACCAACGAAGTTACCGCTCTAAATTAGACGATCTCAGCGGGACGGAGCGACGATGAATTAAGGCCTGTCTATGCTTTTGACATTTGATTGCATTTTGCATCATAATATTATATTTCTTAGTCATTAATATCTTCAATTCTGTCCTAATTAACTGTCAATTGCGTATTTTAATTAATCAAAGCTAGTATACTAGTATACTTTTAGCCTCTTTTTAGGGCGTTTGCGGTATGTTTTGTAGAAGGAACTAACACAACACAAAATTGCCAGATTTGCTCCTGAATTTGAATATTCAAAGCAAACTAACGGGAAATATTGCATTGTAAGAGCATATACTTATTCATGAATTCATAAAATTGCGATTGATACCAACAATAACCGGGGAAAGCCTTGTTCTTACGAGCTATAGACCCAATCGCCCCAAACGCCCCAAACGCCCCAAACGCCCGAATCGCTCCAAACGTACTTCCTTCGTGAAAACGGCGATTACATATTTTTAACCTGCTCGTTTGGACTTGCATGATCCTATCATGCACTTTTTATTTTTGCAACCCACCAAAGATGAAAGAAGTATACTGATCTTGACGGGACCTGTTCTACTCTCCTATTAGTCTGGTGTTGAATATTTATCTCAAGTTTGACTTGTGTGGGATTGATTTACTCCATGGCCCATATATATCCATTATCCATTGGTGTTTCAATGTGGTGTGTGTTAAAATGGTGCAATATGCACATTGCAAACTATGCATATTCCTCTTAAAAGATTTTAAGTGTAGAATGAAGTATACATGCAGATTGCTAGCTGCCGAGTGCCGGGCCTGGCGGGTGCTGCCACATATGGCCGGGCTTGATGCCGGTCTCAACTAGTGCATGAGCGGTGGCGGTGCGGGTCCGGTTCCTGTTTTTTGTTTGCATCTCTATGCCTCGCACAGACCCGTTTTTACCGTCCGTTGTGCACCAGAGAACATCTTAAATGTTTTAACTTGATATATTAACGCTACTACCGGCACACTTTACGCTAATGCCGATTCATCTTTCAGGAACGTGACGCGAGGCTCAATGCACGGGGCTCGTGAAAAGCAACACCAAAGACCACACGACACCCTAACAGGGACGGGGAAATGACACAACACTCAACAGCAATGCTGGGAAGGCATCTGAGGCAACGCTTCTGGACCATGAGTTGTGATCTGACTGCCGAGTATATCCGTTGTCCTGGGTCGCATGGTTCAGAGTTGCCCGAGGTCGTACGACACCAGAATAGCGATTAGCGAGGTCGTACGACACCAAGATAGCGAGGTCGTACGACACCAAGATAGCGAGGTCGTACGACACCAAGATAGCGAGGTCGTACGACACCAATATAGCGAGGTCGTACGACACCAATATAGCGATGTCGTACGACATCAAGATATCATGCCTACCGAAGGAGAGCAATAGTTGCCGTGCTCGGACACACTGACACTGTCCAAATATGTGGAGGGATCATGAAGGGAATTGAACGATAACAGCGCTTAGATTACGCCCGAAGAAGCGCTTGGATTACGCCCGAGACAGCCCTTAGATTACACCCGAGGAAGCGCTTACAGTACGCCCGAGGCAGCGCTTAGATTACGCTCGAGGAAGCGCTTAGATTACGCCCGAGACAGTGCTTAGATTACGCCCGAGGAAGCGCTTAGAGTACGCCGGAGGCAGCGCTTAGAGTACGCCTGAGGCAGTGTTTAGATTACGCCTGAGACAGTGCTTAGAGTACGCCCGAGGCAGCGTTTAGAGTACGCTCGAGGCAGCGCTTACAGTACCCCGAGGCAGCGCTTAGATTTAGTCACCCTATTTACTATCTCTGTGCCAGCTCACTCATCGCGTTAGTCAGCGCGGATACAGTCCGTGGGGGGAAAGGTCACCACCTGGGTCAGCCATCTTCTGCTCAGCGGGCCGGTCTAACCATCAGGGGCACTCCGGTCCAGCGGCCACGGACAGTGAGTGCGTCCAGACTCCAGACACAACAGCATGTAGGGGCGGATATCAGAGAGCTACCTGTGACATGCCTCTGTCACTGCAGTGATACAGGATCCCACAGTATCAGGGAGCCACATGTGACATGCCTCTGTCACTGCAGTGATACAGGATCCCACAGTATCAGGGAACCACCTGTGACATGCCTCTGTCACTGCAGTGATACAGGATCCCACAGTATCAGGGAGCCACCTGTGACATGCCTCTGTCACTGCAGTGATACAGGATCCCACAGTATCAGGGAGCTACCTGTGACATGCCTCTGTCACTGCAGTGATACAGGATCCCACAGTATCAGGGAGCCACCTGTGATATGCCTCTGTCACTGCAGTGATACAGGATCCCACAGTATCAGGGAACCACCTGTCACATGCCTATGTCACTGCAGTGACTGGTATATGTCGCTGGTGTCACTGCAGTGACACTGGATCTCCCAGTGATAACATGCGCCAGTCTTTGATCACTAGATGGCGATTCCGTCGCTGCCGCGATATTTTGACCTACGTGAGCGTTGTCTGAATTCGTTGGAGCTGACATGTTTGGAGATGTTTGCCAGCACTATAGAGGTGACCAAATGCATACTGTTTTAATGTTATGCAAACACATGTAAACCAGGAGACACATTGTATGCTAAAATTACCTTAGTTTAACAAGGAACTTAGCTGCCATAAAACAAATGCAAATCAAGTCGCAGAATGTCATGTTACAAAACATAACCGGCAAATGGCATTTGGCTAAGTCTTACATTACAGCAGGGGCATAGGAACGTCACGAAAAGTGTGTGTGTGTGTGGGGGGGGGGGGCAGTGAAACTTTGATCTCGTCTTGAGAGAAACCCAAGCCCCCTATGTAAATTGTATTTTCATATTTGTGCTCTTCTCGTCTTGGTGAACCTTTTGCCCTCAAAATTGTTCTCACCAAGCAAAATAACAGATTTTAGCCAATACAAATGCCCGAAAAGTGAGAGAGAGGCCATGCTCCCCCCCCCCTCCCCCCTCTGTTCCTACGCCTATGCATTACAGTCCCTACATCTGAGCTTCTTGTGAGCAATGAGGGAGGAAGGTAACATGATAACTGAGAAGGCCAGAGCGAGCAGGAGGGGGGGGGGGGGGGGACGCGGGGGTCACGTCACCCACCAATACCGACAGCTGGTGCAGATAAATGCAACAGCAGCCTGGGCGAGTTAGCTCTCCAATTGCAACCGAGTGGCAGCAGACATCTGCGCAGCGCGCCGCTGGTGACTGCCCCAGGCCGCAGACTGGCGGCGGTGCAGGAGAGCATTGCGCAAGCCATCGTCTGTCTCGGGTGCAGTCAAGTTCGTGATGTGGGTTGCAGTGTGGCCATCGTCTGTCTCGGGTGCAGTCCGGTTCGTGATGTGGTGTGCAGTGTGGCCATCGTCTGTCTCGGGTGCAGTCCGGTCCGTGATGTGGTTTGCAGTGTGGCCAGAGTTCACACAATGATTCATTCAAACATCCAAACATCAGGATATAAAATTGTATCGAAATGCCTTCAGAACCTTACTCCTGTATCACCCAATATAGGCTCAATACTTTTGTTTGGATGCGCTATAGCTGCACTCCATAGAATGTCTAAGAGCACTCGTATGAGATTAGTGACCTTCGGGTATTGATTTTTTTCCCGTTTTTAATTTGACGCATATCTGATAACCCAACCGGCGGCTCATTGAATACCAAAACAGCAATTAACTTCCATCCATCAGAGGTAGCCGTTTGAGTAGTCGATCAGAGAGCGAATTACTGATAAGAGGGCGTTCATTGGTTGTTGAAGGTGCTCCCTGACAGAATCACTGATGTACGCAAGCTACCATAACAGCAACAGGTCACTGGCTGGTGCTAACGATAGCTGCAGTAGTTTCTAGTAGATTTAGTGAGCAAATTATTGCATGTGGCTGAAGGTCTGGAAGCTCAACTTGCTAACATCTCACGGCCCCATCATTTCATAGGGCACAGGATTGTCTAAGGAACCGAGTCCCACAGTCCGAATCGGCCAGAAGCTCAACTATCTGTTGGCTGAGGAGTGAAGTAGTTATATATTTCGATACGAAAGATGAACTCTCTGAGAATCATCACTGAGTATCCACCAATAACCGATTGTGAGATACCAAGCAGGGAGCACAAAGATTGACAGCACTATTCAATTGGAAATGCTTCTCGACCATCTTAGAGAGACAGTGTATTGTATTGTATTGTATACATCATCGGGTCTCTCCACAATTAATTAGCCTATTCTTAGACCCTCGTCACAGGGAAGGCAGACGTGGTTCCTATACATGACTATACATGACCAATCGTTCATCAAAGCTGCTACTGCACTGCAGGCTTATATACTCTATGTACAATTATACCTAAAACACACATTGACATAGACTCATTCGAGGCAGTCAATCGAGCAGACAATCTACAGTCACTCGGTGCTGCGAAGCGACTTGCGGACGTGTGACTTAAAGAGCCTCTGGTCTGTTCCCGTGGCTCCTTAAAGAAAGATGAGATTAGTTTAGAGGAGGTTGGAGGAGCGCTGATTTGCGTCGCCACGGGAACAATTTCGGATGAGGTATCATCTGTTTACGAGTATTTCAAGTAGACAGTGCTGATGCATTGAAGACGAACACGGCGACCAGACCCACAACAAATAAGATACCCAATTTTGAATTTTGATACTAAATTTTGTATGTACCCATGGGGAAAACGAAATAAAATTAAATTTATTCGCACCGCTTCAACTTACACATGCAGTCCTCTATCTCTTTCTCTTATGTGTAACAACAAATCAGGTGTCCGAATTATATATGAATGAACCGCGCCACTAATGTCTACCATATCCTCCTCCAGCCTCTTCTGAAAAAACACCTTTAATTTCGGAGGAGTTCGGAGGAGATTTGAGGCGAGCTTGGAGAAGCTTGGAGGAGTTTGGATGAGTAACGGGAACGATCAGATTGGTTTGGAGGAATTTAGAGGAGGTTAGAGGAGGTTAGAGTAGCCACTGGAACAGGCCCAGAGTCTCCGAAACCTAGTCACGTGCCACAGCCCGCCCCACTGCCCCTCCCTCCCTCATCGAGCAGCCGGGAATAGACCTTGCGGGGTTGGGTGGGGTGGTGGGGGGGGGGGGCGGTGGAGAGTGGACGCCTCCCACCCCCACCGGATGACGAGGGACCGCCGCCACCGACGCCGACGCCGTCGCCGCCACGGCGCAGCGGTCGGTGTGTTTAGCGGCGATGACGTCATCGCTGTGGCTCGGTCGCCAAGTTCAGGGGCCGGGCTGATGACGTCATCGCTGTGACTCGGTCGCCAAGTTCAGGCCGGGCCGGGGCTACGGGCAGTCTGCCAGCGGACACGGCGGAGGTGACGTCATCAAGGCCGCATCCGGCGCCTGCGCTGGACGGCCGGGGGCTGACCAGAGCGTCAGCAGAACGGGAAGGCTGCTGACGCGCAGTGGCGGATCCAGGGGGGAGTCACGGGGGTCATGACCCCCCCCCCCCCCTACTTAGGTCATGGGAGCACCACCGCGCCGTGGGGGCACCACCGCGCCGGGTCACCAGGGGCACCACCAAAATAAAGCAAAAAAATCCGCGCCGCTACGCAGCGCAAATCATTCGGTGTTCTTTGAACCAAGGGCACCACCGCGCCGGTGTGCCAGGAGCACCATCGTGACGGTAGGCGGCACTGGGGGGCGAGGGGAGACACCGGGGCACTGTGCAGTGTGCCTCCTTGAATCCAGGAGGGAAAACAATAGTCTGGTGTCGACATGGAATCACAAGCATTGGTCGCTTGGGAGGAAAATAATCGTGAAATGATGCCAAATTAAAATTGCTAAGTTATGCCAAAAAATGTTCCTACATGCCTCCCGTCCCTTGGGCTATGAAGGGGCACAAAGTGCTTTTATATCAGAGGCAACAACGTATAGGACTCGAGGGGCCCTGAGGCCCTTGGGCTGATACATATAGATTATAGAACCTTTCGATTTTGTAGGGCCTAATTATCCAGACAAAAAACAAAATAAAGCAAAAAATTCGCGCCACTACGCGGCGCAAATCAATCAGTGTTCTTGTCCAGTACAAAAGGGTCTAATATAGCCTGTACACATCTGCGGCCGTGTGGGGAGGATATGGGGGGCCATGGCCCCACCTTTGGCCTTAAATGGGAGGGGGGGGCAACATGTCTTTTGACACCACCTTTTTCTCCAGACATATTTCCTCGTTTTGACCCTGCCTGCTGGTTCCAATAGCAAACATTAGTTCTCCAACCCGCTCAAAATCTCTAATTTTGGCGCCACTTCGCGGAGCAATAATAGTTTATCGCATGCATAAGATTTACTGCTCGTAAAAAACTGCTTCCTCCTGGTCATGAACCTCGACTTCCCTCTTGGTCAATTATTCATATTCCGTCTGGGGTCGCCCTTGACTGTACAAATAATATATTTTAGCACCATCCGCGGCCTTTTAAATGATGTAAAAGGTACGACTGATATTGCAAATACCTATAGCCAAATTTGTCAATAACAAACTGAAATATGGGCACCCTCAAAATATAGTGGACCAAATCCGTTGAGCTTTCAGATTTGGGTATAGGTAGGGACACCACTGCAATTGATGACCCCCCCCCCCCCCCTTGAAGATTTCCTGGATACACCCCTGCTGACGCGGAGCTAGTTTTGTGATGTTTATCGCAAGTGGAATACTGCCGTGAATAGTTCGGTACACATTTCATCATATTAACGCTTATTAACCCGCGCACTGCAGGGGCTTTGCGCCGAACACGAACTGCAGGGGGGGGTTGATTTCCGCCCCCCCCCCCCCTGTGATCTCGAAAACTACGCTACGTAGCGAGAATAGGAAAACGGCATATGATAGCTCGATACATTTTCTATCGAAAGTATTCAGTATTGTTTTAGGTCAGGTCAAAATTGAGGTCACCAGAGGTCATCAAAGGTCAAATTTTCCAGTTTTTCCTGTTTAGGACATCGCTCCAGAAATTCCCATATATCTCAGACACTATGCTAGTTAGAAACAAACGGAAAAAAGCAAACGCCAGCCAGTACAATTTTAAATTGCTAAGGTGTCCTCAAATTTGATCTCAGGTCAATATTTGAGGCTCCAGAGGTCAAAAAAGGAAAAATGACGTTTTTTTGCTAAATCGTTTTTCGCTATTAACTTTGTATGTAATCACGATAACGGAAAACTGTTTACGTCATTGTGTTTATCTTGTCAAGGCGCTTTAAATGATATACATGGTGATCTTGTTAAGTTAACTTAAAAATTTGATCTCAGGTCAAGGTCAAGTGGTGACCCAAGTAGGGCATGTTGCATATAGGAAGACGTGTCTTGATCAGACAAACACATTGATGCCTGTTTTACTTATATATCTTCATTATGTCGGAAGTTAATGACAAAAAAGTGATGATGACCTCGCATGACCTTAAATGACCCAATACTGAACACTGAACACTGAACAAAACTAACACTTGGATCATCAAGAATATTCTATAATAACATGATCCAGAAGTAATTGGACTAATATCATGCATATCCATTTGTTTATTTCCCCATTGACTTAATATGGGGAGGTTACGAAATTGACCTGACCTTAGGTCACCGATATCAAAATTCCGAGATAAACGAATTGTAAGTACGTATGCCCTCATGACATCCTGTAAGTTTCAAACTGATCGGTCAAAAACTCTGGCTTTGGCAAAACTGCGAACATTTTTGGAGGTGGGGTCACTTGACCTGGTCTGGTGACCTGACCTGAGATGACCCTAGGTTTTTTTAAAAAAAGTGTGCGCAATTGATGTCCTGACAGGTGTGCGAAAACCCGGCGGCGCTGCGCGCCGCCGTTTTTTCTCTATCTTTGAAAAACCTGAGGGGGGGGGGGGGCGGAAATCAACCCCCCTGCAGTGCGCGGGTTAAGGTACACATTTCAACATATTAGCGCTTATTGAGGTATTTTGGCGGTTCTGTATTGGTAGTATTTCCCTGAAACGCGGGCGTTTAATATGAATGATATAAACCTTACCGGCTGCGATTCGTATTTCATAATACATTAACTGTTCCTTGGCACACAACATATCTTAACAAAGTATCGAAATGCGCTGAAGGTCGATCTCATTGATGAAAATACTGCACTGTGTGAATATACTCACACTACTTAATTTCGAATACACATTTTCGCCGCTGAGTAATATAAATGTTTCATTTTCTACACTTTCGACACTCGTCTGAACGTTGTACCCACCATAAAGTCACGCCCCTGTCGTGAGTCGGTGACATTGGTCCTCGGTGTTGGCACCGCCATAGCTGGCGCCTGGCCACTCACCAACCGCGCAGTACTTCTGTCGGGTGAGCACTCCCACCACGCCAATCGTCTGCACAACGTGACTTCAAAACAGCACGTTTGTTAGCGGGTGTGTCACTATGTAGAGTTGTACTACGGAGCCGAAAGTGAGCAAGGGATTCCGGATTGTTAGATAAACTGATTTGATACATAGCACTGATACAGTGACCTCCGGTGACCCCTAATGGATTTTGGTCAGCTGAAAATAGTGCATATTTTCGCGACTGTACAGTTTTGCGTTAAGTTTCATGCGTTGGTCGAAATAACAGAAGTATTGACCCGCGCCCCACTAGGGTATTCAGCCGAACACGTGAACACGAGAGGGGGACATATTCTGCCACTCGTTATCTTCCGAACTAATAACTGCAGCGATACGTGCAAGGCGGCAATCGATCTCTCTCAATAAGACACATATAAAGCACACACGCAATTGCCAAAATAAGGTCACATGTCAGATCACGGTTAGGCCAAATGTCAAAATTGAGGTATTTGAGTTTTTGGGCCATACTTCCATCCAAAGCCTTAGATTGCGACTATTGTCGCACGAAGTGCTTTCAAAGATATAATGCATCTCCCGCATAAGCAAAAGTGAAATTGTAAGCAAAGGTCAAGGTCAAGGGCAGGTCACAAAAGGTCAGAAGTCTACGAAAGCCATGCGACACATATTGTATGGGTTATTTACACGTAGAGTTCGATAGTAGCACCCATGTTCACAACCTGACCCCATATAATGGCCCTCAGGTCAAGTTCAGTTCACAATAAGGCCAAAATGTGACATCGATTAATCTAAATAAAAAAGGCTATCTGGTCACTAAAAGCCAAAAAATGTAACTTCAAAAAATGACTTATGAGATAATTATACTTAGGGAGCCATAAGTCAGTCCAAAATAAAGATATTGCTTTGAAATTTGGTTTAGGTATCATCCATACATACTTGGTTATCTAATATAACTTCCGTTTTTTATATCTTCAACAACACAACAATGTGAAAATTCTTCCCTTTTTTGTATTTGGCTATCAAAATCCCCAGATTTCGCACATCCGAGATAGCCATTGGGAAGACAAAGTAATTTCCTTTCTTCTGACGTTTGTTATTTGCTCAAAACTCCATTTTCTACGATTTTTCCATCATGTATCGTTTTTACACCCAAAATGGCATGACACGACGTCATTAAAATGTCATTATCTCCCAAAGTACTACATAAATGTCACTGAAATGTGGTGGGAAGACGTATATTGATGTAGCATAACGTACTGAAAGTTCCACGTCGAGAGGTATCGTTTTCAAGTTATTGAGACAATCTGGGAAGGGGCAGATCCCTCCCCAGCGGGGCGCGGGTTAAACCTTTAATCTCTAGCCGCATTTCTATACTGTCATTGCTATCTTGATTCATATAATCGTACCAAAAGTAAAATCATAGAATAATCTTGAGATAGTAACACCACTGCTGAGATTCGTCCGTTGCCACCGTTCTGAGAACACCTGTCGTTATTGTGCCGTAGTAATTAATGCACTGCGGTACAGCCTATCACGACAGGCGAAACTCCTACCGACATCTACCGGCAGGAATCGGCACCATTAATGAAGGGCAGTAGAACCTGGGACGTTATAGTTTCACACATTTTTTAACATATTAAATATATAATCGTATAATTTTGGATTGGTCAAGAACAAAATTTAACTTCAATTTACTTTTGCTGCTAAGTTGTCATACCTAATTTGAAAAATGCGAGACTGCAGGAAACCTTTTTTTGCGGAATCAAGATAAAGTGTTCAATATGTGCAATCAATATGTGCTTGAAGGGAATGTTTCACCTTTCTGAAAGTTGTCAAATATATTCTGGTTGTAGTCGAAAATATGAAGTAAGTGCTCCTGAAAACGATGGTGATATTTTTTCTCTCGAAAAGTCACTTAACTTTATACAAATTAAGTTTTGTTTTTAAATTTGGGCTGCTGACGTCATTATTGAGCTATAGACTGCCGCTGATTGGCTGACAAAGTGGGATTGGCTGACAAAGTGGCTGTCAGCCAATCAGCGGCTGCACCAGCCTGGGTGCATTTTGCAAATGGTAAATAAAATTGCTTAAAAACCTTAAGTTTTGGGAAAAATGACCTCAGTAATGAAGACATTTCAATAACAGCCCAAGATAATGGCTATCTCAGTTTAAAACTAATACAAAGGTGAAACATTCCCTTTAAGTACGCTATTTTTTCGTATGTGCTTTAATTACCATGACTTCATGAAGCTATACATAGGTGATACACCATAAATAAGTATCTTTACATTAAAAGCATAAAATCAGAATGTATTCGAATACATATACGATGTTGCTATTTTTCTCTCGAAACTCGTTGCATTGAGTGGTTGCAAATTACAAAAGAGTAAGTAACATTGTGGCGCACTGCCGCCCTAGACACTGCACTGCCGCCCTAGGCGCTGCCGGCCTAGGCACTGCCGCCCTAGGCACTGCCGCCCTAGGCACTGCCGCCCTAGGCACTGCCGCCCTAGGCACTGCCGCCCTAGGCACTGCCGCCCTAGGCACTGCCGCCCTAGGCACTGCCGCCCTAGGCTCTGCCGCCCTAGGCACTGCGCTTCCGCCCTAGGTACTGCCGCCCCAGGCACTGCACTGCCGCCCTAGACACTGCACTGCCGCCCTAGACACTGCACTGCCGCCCTAGGTACTGCCGCCCCAGGCACTGCACTGCCGCCTAGGCACTGCACTGCCGCCCTAGACACTGCACTGCCGCCCTAGACACTGCACTGCCGCCGTAGGTACTGCCGCCCCAGGCACTGCACTGCCGCCTAGGCACTGCACTTCCGCCTAGGCACTGCCGCCATAGGCACTGCCGCCATAGGCACTGCCGCCATAGGCACTGCCGCCATAGGCACTGCACTGCCGCCCTAGGCACTGTACTGCTCCCCTAGGCACTGTTGCCCTAGGCACTGCACTGCCGCCTAGGCATTGTCGCCCTAGGTACTGCACCGCCGCCCTAGGTACTGCACTGCCGCCCTAGGCACTGCGCTGCCGCCCTAGGTACTGCACTGCCGCCCTAGGCACTGCACTGCCGCCCTAGGCACTGCGTTGCTGCTGAACCGGCTGGGTGCTGTTCAAGATAATTTACAACAACATACCAATATGCATGAGTCATAACTGATAACAAAGAATATGA
The DNA here is from genome assembly GCA_036785665.1 of Chirona hameri. Classification (NCBI taxonomy): domain Eukaryota; kingdom Metazoa; phylum Arthropoda; class Thecostraca; order Balanomorpha; family Balanidae; genus Chirona; species Chirona hameri. The sequence goes on along the minus strand of JAXIVJ010003968.1, from coordinate 30,508 downwards.
AGGGCGATGGTTTCGTATGAAGGGTGATGGTTTCGTATGAAATTCGTTTCACTGCATTTTGATATGCACAATCGCCCGTCAATCACATATGTTGCAACTTAATTTTGGAAAGCGCTTGTCACATGCAAAAACAGTGGCATCACTGAAGCCTTGACATTTTCATTCTTAGCGGAACCTTAGCCGGCATTTTATGTAAGGCACGAGGATTGAAGAATGAGTTGACCAGACCAAGGCGGCCGGGAAAACTCCACCAGATTAACTGTTTTCATCGGATTTCCGACATCATTCTCAATGTAATATTATGCTATGCTGAAGTAAAGAAATATTACGCCGTGGTACGACAGTCCCTTACAATGAGTTATTTTCTCCTCTTTATCCAAAGTTACCTACTGATCTCCATCAGTTATTATATATTTTCAGGAACGCCCAATAGCGAATTTAACTTCGGTGTAATGTGGGGATTACATATTGTTTTTCCCATGGCAACTTAACACAGCATCATTCGGTATCATGTATGTAGTCCGTTTATTATGGACTCACATGCAAACATGTCCCCAAAAACAGGAACCGGCACCGCCACCGCCACGGCTCATAAATGAGTTGGCACCGGCATCAAGCCCGGCCACATGTGGCGCACCCGCCAGGCCAGGCAGCCAGCAATCTGCATGTCTACTTTATTATACAGTAAACAATATTTTAACCCCCTAACTTGTGCTGAGCCCGGCATGAGACCGGCAAGCCTGAGTACAGCTGCAGGCCCGCCGGGCCTGAATTTGGGCCCGCGGCGCCGCCTCCGTGGTCCTGAAATTTGCATCCCTAACTCACACACAACGTATCAGCATGTTTACCTTATGGTTCCTAAAACACACAAGGTTTCTGTTCATTTGTAGCATGCATGGCTAATGTCAGCCCATCTTGAGCAAGACACTGCGTTAAATGAAGTCACAACCTTTTCATTTTCGGCTTATACGGGAGATGCATTATACCTTTGAGAGCACCTTGTGCGATAATAGTCGCAATCTAAGGCTTTGGATGGAAAGTATGAATCACAAACTAAAATACATCAAGTTTGACCTTCGATCGTGACCTGACATGTGACCTTATTTTAAGAATTCCGGTGTGCATTATATTCGCCTTCTTGAGACCTTTTGATCGCCGCCTTGAGTGTTCCGCTGCGGTCATTGGTTCGGGAGATACGAGGGGAGGGTAATATCCCCCCAGCGGGGTGCGTTCGGCTGCCGACCCCAGCGAGGCGCGGGTTAATCCGCGCCGTGCTGATGCTCGGCTCCACCTTCGCAGTGCAAGGGGGAGGGGCGTCGAAACGCCCCCCCCCCCCCCCCCACAAACTCGGCTCCTATGGGACGTAGGCAAAAGCTGAAAACACTGTTCGAAAGATCCTAAAACAAAAATCACTGTGAAACTATTTCGGACATTTTTGGGTTCAGGTCAATAGTGAGGTCACCAGAAGTCATCAAATGTCAGATTTTCCAGTTTTAGGACATCGCTCCAGAAACCCCCAAATATATCGGGAACTAAGCTAGGAGCAAACATGAAAAAATCGAAAGCTCTTGAAATATGCATTTGCAATCAATTAAGTGTCACAAAAGTTTAGCTCAGGTCAATAGTAGTAGGCTCCATAGGTCATCAAAGGTTAAAAGAGCTATTTTTGGCAAATAGTTGTTCGCAAATAACTTTTTACCTAATACAGATGAGGCAATGATTTTGACGGCATCGTGTTCGTCTCATCAAGGCGCTTCGAATCACGTCCATCGTGACCAGTGAAGGTCAATTTATAAATTTGACCTCAGGTCAAGGTCAAGTGGTGACCCAAGTAGGTCAGGTTGCATATTGGGAGACGTGTCTCGACGAGACAAAAACATTGATGCCGGTTTCACTTCTTTATCTTCATTCTATTGAGAGTTATTGACAAAGTGTTGGTGACCGCAGATGACCTCGGTTGACCCTGTAGGGGTTGCTGAACAAAAATTGCACCGGGATCATCAAGGATAGCCTATGCTAACATGATCCAGCATGCGTATTCTCGGAATAGGAAGCATTTTAATTTTTGCCTATTGACTTATAATGGGAAAGTCACGAAATTGACGACCTTAGATTGTGTATATACCACGACCTTAGGTCACGTATATACATAATTTTAGATATTTGAATTGTAGGTGCATATGACCTTATGAAATTGTGTAATTTGTAAACCGATTGGCCAAAAACTGTGCCAGTGGTTCGACCGCAAACTTCTTTTGAAGGTAGGGTCACGTGACCTGGCCTGGTGACCTGACCTGAGATAACCAGTGGTCGAGAATTTCCCACAATGTGAGTAAGTGATGCCCCAAACAGCTGTGCCAAAAACGGCAGCGCTGCACTCCGACGTTTCTTTTTCGCTTGCCTTCAAAAGCCTGGGGGGCGACTAAACGCCCCGGCACGGCGCGGGTTAACATACAAAACACAAATTATGCTGGGGGCGACTAAACGCTCCGGCACGGCGCGGGTTAACACACAAAACACAAATTATGCTGGGGGGCGACTAAACGCCCCGGCACGGCGCGGGTTAACATACAAAACACAAATTATGCTGGGGGCGACTAAACGCCCCGGCACGGCGCGGGTTAACACACAAAACACAAATTATGCTGGGGGGCGACTAAACGTCCCGGCACGGCGCGGGTTAACATACAAAACACAAATTATGCTGGGGGGGGCGACTAAACGCCCCGGCACGGCGCGGGTTAACACACAAACACACAAATTATGCTGGGGGGGGCGACTAAACGCCCCGGCACGGCGCGGGTTAACATACAAAACACAAATTATGCTGGGGGCGACTAAACGCCCCGGCACGGCGCGGGTTAACACACAAAACACAAATTATGCTGGGGGGGGCGACTAAACGCCCCGGCACGGCGCGGGTTAACATACAAAACACAAATTATGCTGGGGGCGACTAAACGCCCCGGCACGGCGCGGGTTAACATACAAAACACAAATTATGCTGGGGGGCGACTAAACGCCCCGGCACGGCGCGGGTTAACACACAAAACACAAATTATGCTGGGGGGCGACTAAACGCCCCGGCACGGCGCGGGTTAACATACAAAACACAAATTATGCTGGGGGGGCGACTAAACGCCCCGGCACGGCGCGGGTTAACATACAAAACACAAATTATGCTGGGGGCGAATAAACGCACCGGCACGGCGCGGGTTAACACACAAAACACAAATTATGCTGGGGGGCGACTAAACGCCCGGCACGGCGCGGGTTAACATACAAAACACAAATTATGCTGGGGGGCGACTAAACGCCCCGGCACGGCGCGGGTTAACATACAAAACACAAATTATGCTGGGGGGGGGGCGACTAAACGCCCCGGCAAGGCGCGGGTTAACATACAAAACACAAATTATGCTGGGGGGCGACTAAACGCCCCGGCACGGCGCGGGTTAACATACAAAACACAAATTATGCTGGGGGGCGACTAAACGCCCCGGCACGGCGCGGGTTAACACATAAAACACAAATTATGCTGGGGGGCGACTAAACGCCCCGGCACGGCGCGGGTTAACATACAAAACACAAATTATGCTGGGGGGCGACTAAACGCCCCGGCACGGCGCGGGTTAACATACAAAACACAAATTATGCTGGGGGCGACTAAACGCCCCGGCACGGCGCGGGTTAACACACAAAACACAAATTATGCTGGGGGGCGACTAAACGCCCCGGCACGGCGCGGGTTAACATACAAAACACAAATTATGCTGGGGGGCGACTAAACGCCCCGGCACGGCGCGGGTTAACATACAAAACACAAATTATGCTGGGGGGGCGACTAAACGCCCCGGCACGGCGTGGGTTAACATACAAAACACAAATTATGCTGGGGGCGACTAAACGCCCCGGCACGGCGCGGGTTAACACACAAAACACAAATTATGCTGGGGGCGACTAAACGCCCCGGCACGGCGCGGGTTAACATACAAAACACAAATTATGCTGGGGGCGACTAAACACCCCGGCACGGCGCGGGTTAACACACAAAACACAAATTATGCTGGGGGGCGACTAAACGCCCCGGCACGGCGCGGGTTAACATACAAAACACAAATTATGCTGGGGGCGACTAAACGCCCCGGCACGGCGCGGGTTAACATACAAAACACAAATTATGCTGGGGGGACTAAACGCCCCGGCACGGCGCGGGTTAACATACAAAACACAAATTATGCTGGGGGGGCGACTAAACGCCCCGGCACGGCGCGGGTTAACATACAAAACACAAATTATGCTGGGGGGGCGACTAAACGCCCCGGCACGGCGCGGGTTAACACACAAAACACAAATTATGCTGGGGGGCGACTAAACGCCCCGGCACGGCGCGGGTTAACATACAAAACACAAATTATGCTGGGGGCGACTAAACGCCCCGGCACGGCGCGGGTTAACATACAAAACACAAATTATGCTGGGGGCGACTAAACGCCCCGGCACGGCGCGGGTTAACACACAAAACACAAATTATGCTGGGGGGCGACTAAACGCCCCGGCACGGCGCGGGTTAACATACAAAACACAAATTATGCTGGGGGGCGACTAAACGCCCCGGCACGGCGCGGGTTAACATACAAAACACAAATTATGCTGGGGGGCGACTAAACGCCCCGGCACGGCGCGGGTTAACACACAAAACACAAATTATGCTGGGGGGGGCGACTAAACGCCCCGGCACGGCGCGGGTTAACATACAAAACACAAATTATGCTGGGGGCGACTAAACGCCCCGGCACGGCGCGGGTTAACACACAAAACACAAATTATGCTGGGGGGCGACTAAACGCCCCGGCACGGCGCGGGTTAACATAAAAAACACAAATTATGCTGGGGGCGACTAAACGCCCCGGCACGGCGCGGGTTAACATACAAAACACAAATTATGCTGGGGGGGCGACTAAACGCCCCGGCACGGCGCGGGTTAACATACAAAACACAAATTATGCTGGGGAGGCGACTAAACGCCCCGGCACGGCGCGGGTTAACATACAAAACACAAATTATGCTGGGGGGCGACTAAACGCCCCGGCACGGCGCGGGTTAACATACAAAACACAAATTATCCTGGGGGGCGACTAAACGCCCCGGCACGGCGCGGGTTAACATACAAAACACAAATTATGCTGGGGGGGGGCGACTAAACGCCCCTGCACGGCGCAGGTTAACATACAAAACACAAATTATGCTGGGGGGGCGACTAAACGCTCCGGCACGGCGCGGGTTAACACACAAAACACAAATTATGCTGGGGGGTGACTAAACGCCCCGGCACGGCGCGGGTTAACATACAAAACACAAATTATGCTGGGGGGCGACTAAACGCCCCGGCACGGCGCGGGTTAACATACAAAACACAAATTATGCTGGGGGGCGACTAAACGCCCCGGCACGGCGCGGGTTAACACACAAAACACAAATTATGCTGGGGGCGACTAAACGCCCCGGCACGGCGCGGGTTAACATACAAAACACAAATTATGCTGGGGGGCGACTAAACGCCCCGGCATGGCGCGGGTTAACATACAAACACAAATTATGCTGGGGGGCGACTAAACGCCCCGGCACGGCGCGGGTTAACATACAAAACACAAATTATGCTGGGGGCGACTAAACGCCCCGGCACGGCGCGGGTTAACACACAAAACACAAATTATGCTGGGGGGCGACTAAACGCCCCGGCACGGCGCGGGTTAACATACAAAACACAAATTATGCTGGGGGGCGACTAAACGCCCCGGCACGGCGCGGGTTAACATACAAAACACAAATTATGCTGGGGGGGCGACTAAACGCCCCGGCACGGCGCGGGTTAACATACAAAACACAAATTATGCTGGGTGGGGCGACTAAACGCCCCGGCACGGCGCGGGTTAACACACAAAACACAAATTATGCTGGGGGCGACTAAACGCCCCGGCACGGCGCGGGTTAACATACAAAACACAAATTATGCTGGGGGGCGACTAAACGCCCCGGCACGGCGCGGGTTAACATACAAAACACAAATTATGCTGGGGGGCGACTAAACGCCCCGGCACGGCGCGGGTTAACATACAAAACACAAATTATGCTGGGGGGGCGACTAAACGCCCCGGCACGGCGCGGGTTAACATACAAAACACAAATTATGCTGGGGGCGACTAAACGCCCCGGCACGGCGCGGGTTAACACACAAAACACAAATTATGCTGGGGGGGGGCGACTAAACGCCCCGGCAGGGCGCGGGTTAACATACAAAACACAAATTATGCTGGGGCGACTAAACGCCCCGGCACGGCGCGGGTTAACACACAAAACACAAATTATGCTGGGGGGGGCGACTAAACGCCCCGGCACGGCGCGGGTTAACACACAAAACACAAATTATGCTGGGGGGGCGACTAAACGCCCCGGCACGGCGCGGGTTAACATACAAAACACAAATTATGCTGGGGGGCGACTAAACGCCCCGGCACGGCGCGGGTTAACATACAAAACACAAATTATGCTGGGGGGGCGACTAAACGCCCCGGCACGGCGCGGGTTAACACACAAAACACAAATTATGCTGGGGGGCGACTAAACGCCCCGGCACGGCGCGGGTTAACATACAAAACACAAATTATGCGGGGGGGGCGACTAAACGCCCCGGCACGGCGCGGGTTAACACACAAAACACAAATTATGCTGGGGGGCGACTAAACGCCCCGGCACGGCGCGGGTTAACATACAAAACACAAATTATGCGGGGGGGGGGGCGACTAAACGCCCCGGCACGGCGCGGGTTAACACACAAAACACAAATTATCCTGGGGGCGACTAAACGCCCCGGCACGGCGCGGGTTAACATACAAAACACAAATTATGCTGGGGGGGGCGACTAAACGCCCCGGCACGGCGCGGGTTAACATACAAAACACAAATTATGCTGGGGGGGCGACTAAACGCTCCGGCACGGCGCGGGTTAACACACAAAACACAAATTATGCTGGGGGTGACTAAACGCCCCGGCACGGCGCGGGTTAACATACAAAACACACATTATGCTGGGGGGCGACTAAACGCCCCGGCATGGCGCGGGTTAACATACAAACACAAATTATGCTGGGGGGCGACTAAACGCCCCGGCACGGCGCGGGTTAACATACAAAACACAAATTATGCTGGGGGCGACTAAACGCCCCGGCACGGCGCGGGTTAACACACAAAACACAAATTATGCTGGGGGGCGACTAAACGCCCCGGCACGGCGCGGGTTAACATACAAAACACAAATTATGCTGGGGGGCGACTAAACGCCCCGGCACGGCGCGGGTTAACATACAAAACACAAATTATGCTGGGGGCGACTAAACGCCCCGGCACGGCGCGGGTTAACACACAAAACACAAATTATGCTGGGGGGCGACTAAACGCCCCTGCACGGCGCGGGTTAACACACAAAACACAAATTATGCTGGGGGGCGACTAAACGCCCCGGCACGGCGCGGGTTAACACACAAAACACAAATTATGCTGGGGGGGGGGCGACTAAACGCCCCGGCACGGCGCGGGTTAACATACAAAACACAAATTATGCTGGGGGGCGACTAAACGCCCCGGCACGGCGCGGGTTAACATACAAAACACAAATTATGCTGGGGGGCGACTAAACGCCCCGGCACGGCGCGGGTTAACACACAAAACACAAATTATGCTGGGGGGCGACTAAACGCCCCGGCACGGCGCGGGTTAACACACAAAACACAAATTATGCTGGGGGGCGACTAAACGCCCCGGCACGGCGCGGGTTAACATACAAAACACAAATTATGCTGGGGGGCGACTAAACGCCCCGGCACGGCGCGGGTTAACATACAAAACACAAATTATGCTGGGGCGACTAAACGCCCCGGCACGGCGCGGGTTAACACACAAAACACAAATTATGCTGGGGGGGGGGGGGCGACTAAACGCCCCGGCACGGCGCGGGTTAACACACAAAACACAAATTATGAAGAAAAAATGGGGTTCATGTCCCCCCTCCCTCCCTGTTTCCCACTATGAACCGTATGCTTTTGTGAACCCGCCTGTCGTCTGATAGAATACCTGACGCCTGACGTTTTTTATTGAAAAAGCCCAAAGTGTGGGCTGCACCGACCGCTTCAACCGTATCACGGTAACCTACGACATTTACCATAACTCTTGCTCGCAATTGCCGCCCCGTCGGCAAAGACAGAGAGGACAGCTAGAGGGCCGCACGCCAGTTTGACCGCATCCGTAACGTTGACGAGGGATACACTTATAAACAAAATGCAGCAGATGTTTCTTGCCGTCATTGCGTCATTTTAACGACGACGCGCCAAACAGACAACTGCTACCAAATTTACCCAATTGAAGTTTTTCATTATATTTCATAGAATATAATGGAAAAGGGAAAAGGAGGGAAAAGAAAGGTATACGATACTGCTATAAAGGCAAAGCTATGACATGCTTTGCTTATACTTATGACATGCTATAAAAGAAAACCATACACAAAATGAAAGTGACATGAGAAGGCTTCATATTTTATCCACATTTATGTGAAGGAAATTGGAAGAGTTCGTTTTTTAGGGAAATTTCTGCCACGCCAAAGTCGGGGGGCGCCGCCCCCCCCCCCCCCCCCCCCCCCCGGTCAAGATGTTGGGGGGAAGCGCCCCCGCTCCCCCCCCCCCCCATGTTCCCGGGCCCCTGACTGTATGCCTTTCAAACTCTTGCAAGTTCCTCATCAGATTTGTTACAGTGTGCCGGTCTGTTTAAGCGTATCGGCAGAGTTGCTAGCTAAGAATGGTCACACGGCGAACGTTGTCACAATATTAAAACGTCAGTTACAATACCGATACATAACAATTAACGATCAGTTCCGTGTTTCTTTCCACAGAATCAAGCCGGTCTAATCCGCCAGCTGGAGGAGGAATTACGCTCGCGCGGCGGCAAGAACCCAGCAGTGGTGGAGCTACAACAGCAATTAGACCAGTTCTATGTCGAGAACGACCATCTGACTCGCGAGAACACCATTCTCAAGGAGACCCTCAAGGTAAGTGGAATGTGCCAAGCTGGATACCAGCAACGGTTTTGGGAGGCGGGTATAAACAATTTATCATGCCATTTTAACAAACTGCCGGAAACGTTTATCGATATATTGCTCTTTGTATAATCAAATCCAACATTAAGGCCTGAATAGAACAATCACCCCTATTTCTCAGTAAAACTTTCAGCACCTATCAGCTCCTACCAATGCCGTGTCCGGAGCTGTTTTCGCCGATCTTGGCGCTCTTCGCTCTAATTCGATAGCTGCGGCACCACTGTCGAACTTTCCCGCGCTCCGGACCGCCAGCTGCGTGTGGCTGACTGCCCTCCGGCGTCCGCCGACCAGCACGCAACGCTGGAGAGCTGAAGGGCTGCCGTCGATGATTGCCACTGTCGAAAACGTAGCTCTCTGGATGGGCGCGAGATCGGCCAACGTCTGACGTTGGCTGATCGTTGAAACCTCACGTTGACAGTGAAGGGTTTCAGAAAATACGTGTAGTGGAGGAGTGATTCGTTCCCTCAGATCGTTTCCCTCAACAAGATATTAGGTCCTGTGACAACTAGAGCTGCCAAATTGTTAGAGTGGAATGGTGCGGTTGCGGCACAATGTTATTTGCAAACTGTATAATTCCAGAACTCAGCAAATATTGTCAATATCAAACGTAACAAACTGCGTCCGACACTAGTCACTAGCTTGTAAGTACATCGTGTGGAGAAGAAAAAAAAACATAGTGATGCAATCAATATCCTTCGTGTCAAATAGCGCAGAATATATTTTCGGGACAATAATTGCATCGAAGAATGTAACATATAGGGCATCCAAACCGCATGCCTTTTATGCTGATGGGCGGAAAGGGTACAATTTAGAATCACAAAGTTAAATATCGCAGAAAGCAAATTATCACATTATGAGCCATCGATGATAACATGCAAACACTACCCCACGATCACAACCTCCAAACACAGCGCCCTTCAATCACAACCTCCAAACACAGCACCCCACGATCACAACCTCAAAACACAGCACCCCACGATCACAACCTTCAAACACAGCACCCCGCGATCACAACCTCAAAATACAGCACCCCACGATCACAGCCTCCAAACACAGCACCCCACGATCACAACCTCCAAACACAGCACCCCACGATCACAACCTCCAAACACAGTACCCCACGATCACAACTTCCAAACACAGCACCCCACGATCACAGCCTCCAAACACAGCATCTAACGATTTCAGCACCGCTAGATGGGCTCGTTAATTTTGTGATGGTGCTTATTGTGCCATTGCAACAACTAATTCATTGAAATCCACCCGGAAAGGACCCTTGAAGTGATGACGTTATTACCCAATATGCTAATGGGATATATTGGAGTATGGTTAGCACTAATGGGTCAGAGTGTCTCTTGCTGTTAAGTCGAATGCAACAGGTGAAGCCGAGGATGCGTGTTAGACGTTCATGATTTGTAGTCGACCCTCCTCTAACTGACATGGTTCGAGTCAGTTTTGAGTACGTAACAATTCTCAAACGAGTAGAGTTCGACTCAAATGAGCCGAACACAATCCTACCTTAGCGAGTTCACCAGCTGACGTTTTGACTGTTTCAGGAGCTTGAGCTGCGGATTGAGGCTCAGAAGCAAACTCTGCTATCCAGGGACGAAAGCATTAAAAAGCTTCTGGAGATGCTGCAGCACAAAGGCCTTGGTGAGTAGCTTTCTGAGAAACTTCATAACTTTTGCGGCATATTAATGTCACTGACGAACTTCAGATCACCTAATTTGTCTGATGACGTCAGTCGCTGAAGTGCCAATCGTGACGAGCTACAATGCATTACTCTTATAACAGTTATCAAGATACCAAACGAGAATAATAGCTCGTAAATGTGACTTCGCTGACTTCGACTTCGCTGACTTCGCTGGGTGTTTACTGTTCATTCAAGTTATAGCCCTAAAGCGCCTAAAATCCTTTGCAGTTTGACACATGCAACAATTGCGTTTTGCAATGTAATACAAATAATGGGTGCATTTAGCCAAGAATACATGAATCATGACAGTTACCAGGAACCAATAATACTTAGGAAAGCTTCCCCGAGTTGTCTGTTTCAATCGAACATAGTTAGGGAAGGACAATATGACAGTAAAATGCTACAGGGTTTCCTGAAGCCACGCAAGTCATCTACGCGGAACATCTAAAAAAGCTCCAATGCATGTAATGTGATTGTGATTGATTGTCTCTTGCATACTTGAACGTTTTTGTTCTGGACTGCGGACTAGCTCCCAAAATTCCGGAAGGAAAAGTGCTTCCCAAATTTATTAATGTCTCTATTGTGTTTTATCCTTATATATTTACCACTCGTCTAGCAATCAACTTATGAACAAGTATGCTCAACTGATTCCTAATTGGAACATTTCCTATTCTTAAAAGCACAAAAACAATCCCAAATTTACTACTCGTTTAACAATTAATTTGAAAACAAACATATTCAATCGATTACATCTCATACAAATGTTAGGGGGATGTAAACCAACCACTTAATGTTTTAAGAGCGAGAGAAAGCTCCAGTCTTCAGCGTATTTGGCTGGGTCCACTGACGATGATGCTAATGCTGCTGATGATGGCGCTGATGCTGTTGACGATGTCACTGATGCTGCCGATGCTGCTGCTGATGTTGTTGACGAATACGGGTCACGGTTGAAGGCGTCTCACCTGCAGGGCAGCAGGAGGAGGAGCGGCTTACACAGCAGCAGGCGCAGACGGCCTCACAGAAGCAGGTGCTACCTAGCCTCCTCCTCCTCTGTCTCTCACGCACTCTCTCCCTCCTGTAGCCCGCATTAGTGACGCCTGCCTGCTGTGTACTCTGCGTCCGTGTGACCCTCCACCCCGCCCCCGCCCCCCCCCCCCCCCTCCCCGGCAGCTGCCCAGCCGACCTGGCCGCGGCCCAACCTGTGGTCGTTCAACTAATCAATACCTGCCCATTGAATCCTTCACTCCCCACTGACAGCGCGTGGTAAACTTAGAGCATGAGACAAATAGTTAACTCTTACAAGAAGGCGATTGAGAGTGAAGTCTGGGTGGAGTGAAGGACTCGGAGCCCTGGCTCTGATAGGCGAAAGTCCGTTGACCAAGTGGTTCGTAATTGCAGAGGTATGTCAAGCTCAGCTCTGCTTTGTGTCTGCAAGAAAGCAGGTAAGCGATCGTCACGAGCCGCTAGCAGTGCGCACCTCCACCGCGAGGGCTGCTTTTCCCACCCGTGCGACACAACGCCTGCGGATGCTTTGGGGAGAATTTTCCGCGTGGCAGCACGCTTATCGCCGAGAACAACGGTCGCTAATGCCAGGATTGCGGAAGGGAGGTCCCGCCGAGCTGACGGGGATGGGCAGGGAAGGAGTCCCAGAAGAGCCATCAGCGCACGGTCGGGAGCCGCCTGTGCCACCAGGGGTCCCTTTACACCCATCAAAACGTCCTAGCCGACTGGCGGCCACCTGGTGACTGACATTGAGCTCCCGGACAGGTGAAAGCTCCCGTCTAGGTCACAGGGATTTCGTAGTGCGAGAATTACTCGGCTGGTTTCGGCAGTTGGGGTCTTTTTCGACGGCGAAACTGCGCACAATACGTAGACTAAGGTGGCCAGGGGCGGGGAGGGAGCGGGCAGCCGGCACCGCTTTACATCCTTCACCCTTCTTCTCCCCACTAACTATATGTCTGTCCACCCTTCATACCGACTCACGCAGCCTCCCCGCTAACACGCCCTCGCACCGATGTCGCCGTCTGTTACAGTCGGTGTGCCGCGGCACGTGGCCGGTTGACCTAGTCGGTGCATGCCTGCCCGTTTTAGGTGGTAAAGCGTTGCCCCAGGAGTGTCTGGCCAACATGCGCACCCGGTCGGACCTGGCCGAGGCTGAGGCGCGCATCGCCCACCTCGTCTCTGTGCTCGGGGAACGCGACATTGAGTTAGACAATGCGCGACAAGTAAGTAGCAGTGAACGGAGGGCTGGCATGCGCCTGGTGGTAGTAGTGTACTGTCCAGTGGTCACAGCGACAGCGCGCTCCATGTCATGGAAGCGGAGTAGTACGTGTAGTAGAACAATGGATATGGTTTGACTTGATTCATAGATTGAATGCATCGATCGGACAAGACAAGAAATAAAGATAGAGAAAAGTTTCGGGTGAACCGTTTACATATGATAATATGACAAAGTTGGCATACTTTATATTATAAACATTTGGTTCTTTGGCCATGTAAATTCATGACTTAGTATGTTCCTTATATATTTTGTTGTGGTATATTTGATATTAAATCATATTATGTTCGCACCCTTTGTTTTGGCAAAGGGTTCTTTTTCACCAAATCATTGCACGAAATAATATATTGAATTAGGTAAGTTAAAAGTTAAAAGTAAGTTTAACGTAAGTTAAAAGTTAAATGTAAGTTCAACGTAAGTTAAAAGTTAAAAGTAAGTATAGCGTAAGTCCATTAAAGCTTTTCTTCCAAGTTATATCTGACTTGTATTTGGTAGTCTCCAAGTTATATTCTACCATATAAGACGTTTATGCAGCAACTTGAACCATGGGCGGATCCAGGGGGGGGGGGGGGGAGGAGCCATGGCCCCCCAAACCGCCTGCAATCGGCGCAAAATTGAAACATTTCCTGATATAAAAGAAAATCTAAACAACTTTAACAAAGGAATATTTGCATTAAATCAGCTAGCAATGCATAAGCAAGCGAAATCCTTTTTCAGTTAAGAGTTTTCAGAATTGTGTGAGACTTGTGGGGACCCCCCCCCCCCCCCCCCCCCCCCCTCCAACTACCCGTTCTGGATCCACCAATGACTTGAACAATCCCAAACCAGATCAAATTACAACCCCACATTATCGACTCGCGTTTGACCGAGCGCGTGTGGCGTGACCCTGTAGGAGCTGGACAACTACATAGACCAGTATCGCCGGCTTCAGGCGGAGATCCAGCAGAAACTCAATCAAAACCCAACGACATTGACCGGCATTCTGGAGGTCAAGGACCAGCAGATAGACAGTCTCGAGCAGGAGGTAGCGAGACTGGACTCGGAACTGGGCAGGGCGCAGGACCAGCAGAGCTCCTGGGATTCGCGGGTGGCGGCCAACTCGCCGAGACCCAATGCTGGCTGTGAACAGGAGAAAAAGATGATGAAGGATAAAGTAAGTGCGCCCGGGTGCGCTTGGTGGTGTGGAGCTGATGACTGCGGCCGATGGAGTGGAGCGCTTATGCCTGAAGATCTGCGCTAGCTAACTTTTTGCTGAGGTGTGATTTTTATCGCTGCAGATGTACATACAGAGGGAGTAGTGATGATGTGTGCTGAAGACACATAGCTAACCGCGTTCGCGCTTGCGTTTGTTTGGACCATCCTAAGCATTCCGACTGATAAAGTTGACACAGAGTCCAACTAACTGCACTTGCCATTTAGTATGGCTAGTATAGTCTTAGACGTTAGAATGCAGTTGTTTAGCTTTCACACGAATTATATCATCATGGGTGTCACCACCACTAGGGGCACTGGGGACGTTGTCCCTAATCATTTTCATCCATCCCTAACATGGTCCAATGTTAAAGGGAGTGTGTCTACTATTTTGGAATGCTAAAATTATTTTGCGTTCGGTATGTAGCTATTTGTTTGATTGTTGGATACGATGAAATTCACATCTGGAGCCCCTTTAGTTGAATTTTCACTTATATTGTTTTTTGCTTATTTTTATTTCGATATCTATACAACGATCGCCACTATAATGATGTTATGTAAAACGGCGCACCTACGACAATACACAATCGATACGAACAATGTTAACAAATCGTCTAAAAGCAAAATGGCCGTCGATGTTCTGTTCGGCTGCTGATATCAGTGCTGACGAGCTGTTTTTTTTTACGAAATGCTATTGGCCGGCGCTAGCGATATGCTAGCAAATTGGTATAGATATTTCGATATTAGCAATGCTTCTAGTATAGTGGTAAGGCCTTTGGGGTTTACCCAATAACTTTTTGCTACCAGTCAGTTCCTGGGGTCTTTGGAATATATCAGCAACTAGTGTGAATCTGGATAAATGAAAGGCATGGCTCGATTCAGAAAATTATGTGTTATAAACCAAAGTAAAACAAAAATGGAGATGATAGTAGACACACTCCCTTTAAAATACACGTACCCTTGAATTTGTGCCTTCTAATTGTGAGAGTTTGGTAACGCCATTGTATATCATGTATGGAAAATGGTGCAAGCAAGCCATCACAGATCGACCATTTTGCAATCTGACCTGGATGCGCGTATTATAAAGCAAAATATTACATACCTACGTTAAAGGCAATAATGACCTTTTCCCACAAAAATGGAGTTAGCACTTGAAATCGACAGACGAGGCCAACATATGATGTAAATTCATCGCATTTTGCATATAAAAATTCCTTTCGAGATATATTTAAAGTTAAACTTGGTAAGCGTTCCACACTTTTAACGACCGGTACTTGCAAGTACTTTTCGGTTTCCATCAAACTCCGGGCTTTTCCCGTATTGCTTTTTGTACGCAATGGTGTGGAAAATATATTTTGCGTTCTCTTGTTGTGATTATATGCCCGCCCATCCTTTACAATTAACAACCATTGAATACAAAGGTAACCAAATTAGCAGTTGACTTTTGCACCCAACGGCGACCTAGATAGTGGTTGCGACCCTCAATTTTGGAAATTGGTTCATTTATTTTCAACATTAGGAGTTTTGTAAAGTTTTGTCTCTGGCTGCATATGACACTATGCTTTAGCTTATCATGATAAATAATTGGGAATAGCATCAAAACATCCCCCCCCCCAAAAAAAACATAACAAAATAGTCATTGGAACAACTGGCGATTGAAATAAGAAGTTCACTCTTGCACCCAATGTCGACCTATTTAGTGTCGGCGATTTGTTTAGAAGGGCCCATTCAACAACGTTGAACAGATTGATACAAAAGCGTCAAATGTGATCGCTTGTGTGTTACTTTCGTGTCGCTTTTTTGTGTCCCTTTCCAATAGTGGAGGGAAAATACCGATCATGAACTCCTTAACAAGTATATGTACTTGCTTTTTCATTTGTCCAAACTCTCAACATTGAGCTAGGGAATAATTGTATGTAATTCTTAAATTTAGATCACATCATTTTAATACCACCAGTAAGTCGTCGTAGTTGGCGATGAACGAGCGAGCGCGAAGGAAATGTATGGGTAATTTCAACTCGATCGGGCAAGTAGTTTCTGAGCTACAAAAAAAAGATGCGCACCTGCAGAGGCACCCACCTTTGACTTGTGGGGAAATGGGGGCTGAGAGGTCCGTAACCACACACCAAATTTTAACACAATCGGCTCAGCCGTTCCAGAGATATATAATAGGGGTGTGCACGTGAACACGTGCAAAGCCACCCCACCCCTGACTTATGTAAAGGCGGCGGCTGAGAGGTCCCTAACCTAACCACACACCAAATTTGAACACAATCGGCTCAGCCGTTCCTGAGATACAGAATAGGGGTGTGCACGTGCGCACGTGCAGAGGCACCCACCCCGACTTGTGAGAAACTGGCGGATGAGAGGTCCCCAACCACACACCAAATTTGACACAATCGGCTCAGCCGTTCCTGAGATATAGAATAGGGGTGTGCACGTGCGCACGTGGAGAGTCACCCCACCCCTGATTTGTGTGAAAGTGGCGGTTGAGGGGTCCCTAACCACACACGAAATGTGCACATAATCTGCCCAGCCGTTGCGGAGTTATTGCGAGAAAATACTTTTCAACACCCCTCACGCGGCACGCGCCACGCGCAGTAGTAGTCACTCACATGAGTCGGCACTGGTCTCAAACAGGGTAGGTTAGATGGGGCTGCTCAGCAAAGAAGTCCGTTTGTCAATTGGACGTGCGGTTGCAGATATATGAGCTTCTCAAAAGCGGGCCGGGTCGGGCCAGGTTATGTTTTATAAACCAAAGTAAAACAAAAATGGAGATGATAGTAGACACACTTTCTTTAACCCGGCAGTCACTGGGGTATATTCTGTAACACGACTCACTGGGGGGCTTTTTTTAGCCCCCCCCCCCTGGTATCTTCAGAACCAATGATCGCAGCGGGACGCGCAAGGCGGCATTCGAAAGCGCTCAATGAGAGAAGCCTAACGCAAACTTAAAAATGTCAAATTAAGGTCACATGTCAGGTCACGGTCAAGTCAAACGTCAAAATCGAGGTATTTGAGTTTATGGACAATACTTGCCATCCATGGCCTTCGATTACGCCTATAATCACCCAAAGTGATGTCAAAGGTATGATACATATCCCACATGAGCTAAAGTGAGATTGTTGGAAAAGAGCAAGGTCAAGGTCAGGTCACAAAAGGTTACTACACTCAAAATATCAACGAAAGTCATGCAGCACATGGTTTATGGATGCTTTTACGCGTAGAATTCGATAGTAGAAGTCATTTTACCACCTGACTTCATTTACGTGAAGTTAGTGTCAAGTTCAGGTCAAGTTCAGGTCACTGAAGGTCAAAATTTGAAATTGATAAATCGAAATAAAAAAGGCATGTTTCTATATCAGATTTATCTAAAGAAAACAGTGCTGGCATTTATTTGTCTGTATCCGGTCAATAAAATCCAAAAAACGCAATTTCAAAATCTGACGTCATGATTTACCCATACTTTATATGTCATGAAAGTTAAAAAAAATGATATAATTTTGAAATTTGGTGTGGTAGTTGCCCATATGTTGTTATCTGATATATATTCCGTTTTTTTCAATATCTTTCAAATATTTGATTTTGTGAGCATTTTTTCAAAACAAGTTTTTTTTGAATTTTTTTGGTCAAAACCCAAATGTTTCGAAATTTCGAGATAGCCGGTTTGTAGCCCTTGCAATGTTCTACCTTTTAGCGTTTTTCGATTGCATTTTGCTTCATATGCGGCATTTGTAGGGCCTGGCAAAATTTAGCCGATTTTGGTGTCAAAATCGTGTTTAGTGACGTCACTAAATTCACTATATCTCAAATAAATTCTGACGAAATTTTTTAATTTTTTCTTATAATGTGTAAAAATGATGCCCGGATAGGTATTGAAAGTTTAGCGTCGATATCTGCATTAGTTATTGAGATATGCCTAATATTCCTAAGGGGGGGGCTAAAAAAAGCCCCCCCCAGTGACTCGCGGGTTAAAGGAAATAGTTCACCTTCAACATTAGTTTTAAACTGAGATATCAGTTTTGTAGCCCGTGTTGGGAAACCCCTATCTGCATGTTGTCTTGACTGAAAAGACTCTCCAGCCGAATATATTTGAGTTTTTGGCGAAGGAATGCGGTGCTGGCGAAAGAATGTTGTACCGGTTCTAGCCCGGGCAGAGGCTATACCATCAGCCAATCAGCTTGCAGCTGGTGCTAGCGAGCGAACGCCGGCCGCCGGTTGGCACATCTCCAATGCGAGTCTATCTTTACGCGACTACTTTCGAATCTGATTGGCTGAACCATTTTTTACATTCGCGTGACGTCAGGACTCTGGACTCAGAGAGTATGCATATAGTTTTGATAAACAATACAAATGTACGGCCTTCTGTCCTGAATCGGCGCGATATAAGGCCATTTTTGACAATATAAAAATAAATTGTATGAAAAAATATAATCAAATCGTGTTGGGTAAAAATTTCCCAAGGTGAACTATTTCCTTTAAAGTACAGCTCATAATCAAATCAGATTTTTCACATTCACCACGGAAGGACGAGCGAGCGCGAGCTCGTAATAACGGTAGCCAAAGAAATTGTTGCTAACGAAATCAAAAGGTTATTATTTCCCTGTAATGTCATATTTACGCTTGCAAATAAGAAACAATACGCATTTCGGGTGCCAAATGACGAACGTGGTGTTTACTTTGTCGAAAAACAGCACACAAAAGAAATTACTATGTAAAAAGTAAAACAGATTACACAGCTGACCGCCGTCAATTTGAAATATGTAAGCGAAGAAACAAAGTCAGATTCATGCACTGTCATAGTTTAAAACAAATCAGGGGTAATATTCTATTTAAACGATTGTAGTGCATTGTCAAAATTATGCCGCTGGCATTAGGTACGACTTTCTGCAGATTGGCAGTTCCTGTTTCTCGATTATAGTCTATAAGGTTACCCGTGAACGGAGAAGATGCGTTACGGGCTGCCTGATGGAAGATAAATTGCTTCATCAATCGCAGAATGGCATACCCTATGTCCCTACGTCACAAATTACATAGGAGATAAAGCGTAACATGTGATAACAGCGTGCTATGGCGCTAATAGTCCGCAGTAATCGACGGCTAATCTAATTGCAGGCTTTCGACATCCGCGAGCAAAACACGCCCTTACTAGGTTTACTGGGAAGCAACACGCGGATACAGGACCACCCGGGGAAGTGCGATACCGAGACACATAGTCCACTGCCAATGGTTGTCAATGGGAGCTTCTGCCGATGTGAAATCATGGTACCTACTCCGATAGTATTGGTTGATTGAGTATTGGGGTTTTCGGGCGCGTCGACATCAAGGGTCACTTTGCGCCCATAACAGAACTCCGATATTATAATGTGATCGAAGAATGCTATACACTGCTGCAGACGGCGTGAAGCCCGATGGCCTATCAGTTTGACAGGTCTTAGACAATGCCTGCTGGGTGCAGCTATGCAACGTATGCTTGTTGTTGCATGCATGTAAATGTTGCAGTTTGTATGTTCGTCGCTTGCCGTCTGTGAGAAGCTTTTCATTAACGCACCACTTTATCTTCTTTCATTTTGAAGTGTACAACGTTGCTTGCGACTTTTTGTTGACCGTCCATCCCTCAGGTTGCTTCGGTGTGAAGTTGTTCTCCGATGTGCTACAGTATCTACGGGAACCGCCAAAAATCAGATTCATTGATTGCGTATCTGCGCAAATATTGATATTTTCTTAGATAAAAATTGCAGTATGCAATACTTTTCCAAAGTGACGTAAATCACTACAAATGTATAAGTGCAATGGTTGCTGGATTTTGTCGTTGTTGAAGAAACAACTATGCCAATCCTTTCTCAGAGATTCATAGATACGGCTGCACACAAGTGAGTATATTTGATACGTCTATCTTAGGGTTGTGTTTTCCTGAAGAATTGTGCTGCATATGTACACCCGGGAACCTCCAAAAATGTGCAGTCCGCTCCTCACGTCACAAAACGAACACCCCGCCAAAACCCGCAAGCCTTAGCTACCTCTTGGAACAAGCCCACCATTATTACAGCCAGGTTTAACTTCACGAGCTCATAACTCAGCACGGCCTCGCTGACGTGGTCACCGCCCACTCTCTCTCACCATGGGTGGTGTTGCAGTATGACGAGGCGCGGGTGGAGATTCAGCGACGAGACCAGGACCTCATGGCTCTGACGGCCAAGCTGAAGACCCAGGAGGAGCAGCAGCACGACTACCAGAGGCACATCGCCGTCCTGAAGGAGTCGCTCTGCGCCAAGGAGGAGCACTACAACATGCTCCAAGCCGACGTGGGTGAACGGTGCACTCCCTCTCAGCCGTCCAGTACATGTTCACTCATGGAGATGTGATCTGCTATGTCTTCCTTTATCTTCAAACGAGCGTCGGGCACACGGATGTTTTGATTAGGTACCTTAGATCAATAGCACAACTTTTGCCCAATAGTTCTCGGCACATCTGCATTGGAAATGTTAGAACAAAAAATCGAAGATCGAGACCAGATAATAAAATGGATTGGTTTAGTTAGTCCAATGAATCGATGCTCTAATGTAATCCATTGCAATTGCATCGGACTGAATCAGGGAATTGAGCAAAGAAGTTGATTTTGATTGGTTTCGGTTTCGATATGTATTTTAAATATTCCACAATTCAACAAGGGAAAGGATATAACATCATGGTAGCGTAATCACATCAGGAGAAGTAAACGGGATAATTTTTCATCAAAATCATTCCCTTTTTTACACAGCGTATGGTGGAACAGTATGAAATCGATTCGATTAAATCAGCCTTCGAAAAGACTCATGCAATGGAATTGGACCTGGATCTAGACTGGATGGATTTGAATTGGATCAGACCACTTTCGGCTGATCCTTCGTACTCAGAGAAGTGAGACGCATATGGTCCATGGATATACCACATATCCGGAACTCATGAGTTGAGTATCATCTCTTCGCATGCGCTTACATCACATCCACTAAATAAACCAAATGACTGCGTGAACTCCATTTTCATCAGAAAACGATGAACCTGCAACTGCCGGCAGGTGGAGGAGCTTCGTCAGCGGCTGGAGGAGAAGAACCGCACCATCGACAAGAAGACGCAGTCTGTCCTGCAAGCCTCGCAGGAGCGCAACAGGCTCAGCGGCGAGCTCAACGAGGTGCGCGATCACCTCGACATCAAGGAGCGAAAAATCAACGTCCTCCAGCGGAAGGTAGTGTGATGATGGGGGAAATTATCCTGGTTTTGAACGAGGGTCATTTTAATAGCGCAGATATTTTTTATAAAAGTTATGTGAAACTAAGTTCATATCAGTGTGAATATCATTCTTCTCATTAAAATAACTTGTCGAGAGCTCGTGGACTGAGTAGGCAAAATTTGGCTCGATGAATTAAATATCAATACAATTTGATATGCTTGGAAGCTGGCATGATCCTACGTTCTTTTTTCTGTCAATTGAACTGTTCAAATTCCTATGCTGATCAGTCGGCTAATCTGTCTAACCATCTGAGACCAGTCTGTCTATCTCTACATTACATCCCACTAACTCAGCCCTCTTAACACTGTCCTGTTGTATTGCTGAACCACTCTAACACTGCATCGGTTCGCACCCCCGTCTCTCCTCTGTTCTAACACCGTCGCCGCACGCTCCTGTCTCCTTCTAACGCTGCTCGGGAAGGTGGAAAACCTGGAGGAACTTCTGCGGGAGAAGGACAGCCAGGTAGACGTGGCACGTTCCCGACTGACCGCCGTACAGGCGCACCACTCTTCCTCGGAGGGGAACGTGACCTCGCTCGAGGAGGCCGTCGGCGACAAAGACCGGCAGCTCTCTCAGATGCGCGATCAGCGGGATCGCGCCGAGAAGGAACGGACACAGGAGAGGGAGCAGCACGAACATGACCAGGCTGACCTCAAGCTCAAGCTGCACGCGCACGAGTCAGAGCTGGAGAAGCTACGCGTGCGGTTGGAGCGCGCGCAGGCGGAGAAGGCGCGCCTGGAGAGCCGCCTGGAGGCGTCGCAGGCGGAGCTGGGGAAAGTGTCCGCCGAGCTGGACCGCGTGCAAGGCGACGTCGGCAGCTGCAGCGGCGAGATCGAGACGGCGCGACAGAAGGCCACCAAGCTAGACCTCGAGGTGGATCGTCTGCGCGGCGAGAACGAGAGACTCCGATTCGAGATGGAGCGCGACCGCGAGCGCGTGACTCGTGAGCGCGAACGTGAGCGTGAAGCCCGCGACTGGGAGCGTTCCACTACGCCCGTGTACACCCCGCAGAGAGAGCGCCACCTCAGCGGAAGTCTAGCCGCTTCTCTGGAGATCGAACGTCTCCAGGAGCGGCTGGACAAGTCCCAGGCCGACCTGAGACGCGCACAGACCGAGCTGCGGCTCCACCAGGGCGACAGCGAGCGCGCTCAGCTGGAGGTCGAGCAGCTCCAGGAGAAACTCGAGAAGTCCTCCGGAGAAGTGTTCCGCCTGAAGACGCGACTGGAGAGTGCGCAGACCGAGAGAGAGCAGCTACAGGAGGAGCATGACCGCTCTCAGATGGCACTGGCCAGGAGCCTGACGGAGAAGGAACGCGCTCAGGCGGAGGTGACGCACCTGAGGGACGAACTGGACCACTCGCAGCAGACGGTCGGCCGCTCGCAGCTGCAGCAGGACAAGGCGCAGGGAGAGCTGAACAAGGCGCAGCTGGAGATTGACCAGCTGCAGGAGAAGCTGGACCGCACCAGCGGCGAACTCAGACGGGTGAGTTTACACGACCTCAGCGAGGGAGTTTGTTATGTCTGGCGGGTAGTTTGGTGAGGGACTCAGGCGGGTGAGTTTACACGACCTCAGCGAGGGTGTCTTTAGGTCGGGTAGATTATTTGCTGGGCATTGTTGATGAGTTTATAAAGGTGGGTTAATAAACTCCTTCTGTTGAGTTATCTAGGAATAGCGAGTTAGGTACCTCAAATGGCGTCTTGGATGCAAGGTGGAACTTTTAGAGTAGAGGTATCTACTGAAAAGGTGGCTGCATCCAGGTAATCTGAGTACATTCAGCTTCCCGTCTTACCGCCTTGTTCAGTGCCTGCAAACTGCCGTAATGGGTTCTCTTCATATATCACCATCTGGGGTCGATACGGCAGCTTTTTCCAAGAACCACTTCACCCGTCTCTCAGTGGCGGCGGGCGAGACGTGTGAACTCGAGCAGACTGAGCTTCGACCGAGCTGCGACTGAGCTTTGTTAATGCGCGCATCACTCATCGTGCATTGCTGGACTGAGCGAGCAGTTTTTTTTTAAAATTATGATTGATAAAGCACTTAACCTGTGATGACTTTCAGATACAAATGGACAAAGAAAAGGCTGTCTACGAGGTAGATTCACTGCAAATTCAAGTGGACAAAGCTCTGGGTCAATGTTCAAGAGTGCAAAAAGAGAAGGATGCAGTTCAGAACGAGCTTCAGAAGTTTAAGGACAAGCAAGACAAAGCTCAGGTAAGCGTATCGATCTCAGAACTAAGCGTTTTCATTCACACCATGGCATGCTTTGTTAGACATGGAAGTTGTCGGGTCAATCATCGGTGGAAGCGACGGTCTAAATTTCCTTAACTGTCGGAACAGCACAATAAAGTAACCATCGACAATAACGAAGTGAGCAGAGCAAAGCATATCATCACATTTCTAACTGTTGAGTGAGTGATGACAAATTACTCGGCTGAATTATGTAATGTTGCATTGACAGCTCTCGCAGTGTATGATAGCCTGCAATATCCCGAGTCAATATTTGGGTCAAACTATTACCTCTTTGCTTGCGGTAACATTGGACACTAGACAGTCAGCGAACAGTAACACCAGTCTCAACGACTACTCCACCAGTTAATTTGCAGAACGGTATCATCGTGTATCGCCTGCTCAGCCCCGTAACGCCTCACAGCTTCACAGCTTCGGCTGCATATCGCATGAAGCGCTCCACCACAATCCTACTGGACGATCGAGCCTGAACGCCCCTTCGATTTTCCGTAATCAGCAGACACCCCGCTTCTGGGCGCACGGAACACACCTATCAATCGTTACCACTCGTCACCGGCCAGACCCCCCCCCCCCGCGCCGGCGAGGTCGCTTCTTATCACTGTCGTCCGACAACATGCGATTGGGCGATTGCTGAGTCATATGTCGAGGCGTTTGCGGCCATGCAGTTCGGTGGCACGCTGCATTGAACCGTGTATGGCTGGTGGTCGAATCTTGCTGTTGATCGCTGTTGACTGAACACATTGTTGGTTTTATTCAGTGGCGGCAGATAAGAGGGGGTGTAGATTCCCCCCCCCCCGCTTAAGAAGTTGTGGGGGGGGCAAACATATGATTTTGCTCCTCCCCCCATACATTTGTAAGAGGGCCTCCAAGAAGTTGACCGAGGGCCCGAGGTGCCCTCAACCAGCCTGAGGGCCCCTCTAAGGCCGACATAATGCCCTCAGTCGGCCTGAGTGGGGCCCTCGGCATGCCTGAGGGAGTCCTCGGTAGGCCTGAGGGAGCCCTCGGAAGGCGTTTGCGGAATTCAACATGGGCCAGTCCGACGTTTTTTTGCGACTATTTAGAGGCCTTGCAAAATATAGTGGCTTAAATCTGAGGAGATACCATTTCGCTCATGTTTGTTTAGGGGGTATGCCTTTGGCCACGGGGCCCCCTGGGTTTCTTTCCCCCTTCCCCCCCCCCATCCGAAAATACCTTCCACCGCCACTGGTTTTATTATGAAAAAAACGGTTCCGTGTTCATCTTTTTTCGATGATTAGAGCACATTCACTAAAACATAGTAAATACACAACATCATGTCACAAGATTCACGAAAGGCCATTTGATGGGCTAAGTTTGGTAAATTAACCAGGATCTCAATTAACGCCCGTATCCGTATCCGTATCCCACACCAGTCACACACTGGTAAACCAGGATCTCAATTAACGCCCGTATCCCACACCAGTCACACACTGGTAAACCAGGATCTCAATTAACGCCCGTATCCCACACCAGTCACACACTGGTAAACCAGGATCTCAATTAACGCCCGTATCCCACACCAGTCACACACTGGTAAACCAGGATCTCAATTAACGCCCGTATCCCACACCAGTCACACACTGGTAAACCAGGATCTCAATTAACGCCCGTATCCCACACCAGTCACACACTGGTAAACCAGGATCTCAATTAACGCCCGTATCCC